>CAUYPK010055622.1:0-149988 GCA_963574355.1 Loris lydekkerianus
CTCTTGCAAGTTTTTACAGTGGCCTAAATCAAACAAGGTACACATCATTAAACAACATATTATAAATGTTCAAACTTAAGGTTTTTGTATCCTACATTCAATGCAATATATTCATTAGAAAATAAAAACCTTAGCAAGTAAAAAAAAAAAAAAAGAAAAACAGTTTTACCATATGATTCAGCAATCACATTTTAAGGTATTTAATACTCAAAAGATTTAAAACTTTTTTTCTCCTATATTGAGCATTTGGCATTAATCTAAAAACCAATTGTTGTTCAGATGTGGTAGCTCAGACCTGTAATCCCAGCACTCTGGGAAGCTGAGGTGGTGGATTGCTTGAACTCACCAGTTTGAGACCAGCATGAGCAAGACCCAGATCTGATCTAAAAAATAGCTGGCATTGCTTTTTTATTGCTAATAATCTATATATTTTGACATCTTATGGATGAATAAGAGAATGAAAAATAGAAACCATTAGAGAGTAATATCCTGTTCCCAGAATTAAATACATATATATTCATGACTATTTATAGTTGCAATTATAGAAAATATTACTGAATCAATTATAAGTTAACCCAATTAACACATTAGAGAGTAATGAACAATAAATTTTAGTAACTTTTATGAATTCTTGGTAGATAATTTTTTTCTTTCTTTTTTTTTTTTTTTTTTGTATAGAGACAGAGTCTCACTTTATTGCCCTCAGTAGAGTGCTGTGGCATCACACAGCTCACAGCAACCTCCAACTCCTGGACTTAGGCGATTCTCTTGCCTCAGCTTCCCAAGTAGCTGGGACTACAGGCACTCACCACAACTCCCGGCTATTTTTTTGTTGCAGTTTGACTGGGGTCAGGTTTGAACCCGCCACCCTCAGTATATTGGGCCGGCACCCTACCCACTGAGCCACAGGTGCAGCCCTAGCTAATCCTTTAAAATTGAGTAAGAGGCAAACACTTTATTTCCAATTTTTAAACTAAAATAAAAAAATCTCTTCAGAAGTTATTCCTTCCCCAATGAGGTGTTATATGAAGGAAAAAAAAATTTCTAGCAGTATATGGATATGTTTTGTCACTTCTTTTTTAGTCATTCAATTTCACTTGATTAGAGTCATAAAACTACCATGAACAATTGACTTTATTATCCTGAATTTTGCCTATTGAATTTATATAAAGGGAAAAAAGTGTTCTTTGCCTTAGTTCTAATTAACTTTAAGTTTTTCTAAGGCAGCTACTCCTATTATATAAAATAATTAGTGGACCATTTTTTAATAAGCACAAATAATATAAATAAGTAAAGATAAAATAGGTCACCACATCTAATAATTTATGGGAGAATAGTCAAATTCATGGACCCATGATAATTTAAAGTTTTGCTCAAGTAACTTTAGCTTAATTCTACTTACCTGTTTAAAACAGATGAAATTAGTTTTTCATTACTACCTTTAGTTAAATTTTTAGTTTTAACTAAAATTTTAGTAATCATACGATAAATCTATGTCATTTTTTGGTGGTTTGCCAAGAAAGGTACATTCAAGGTAAAGCTTAGTTGCTATCAATTGTACAATCTTTGGAAACCGAGAATTGCATATCTTCATTTTCTTGAAAGTTTGCTGAAGTGGTTCCACAAGATTGGAGTCGAAAATACATACCTTGCAATTTAATTTTCCATTATACAATGATTAGATGCCTAAGTGTTATTACAGTTATTATATGTATTTATTTTCCTGCTCTCAAAAATTACATTCAGTTCTAAAATTATATTAGGTAACAATAAACTTAATGTTTAAAATGTGACTATTAGCAGTAAGTAAAAATAATAAGGCATGTCACACAAAACTACATTATTCTTAACTAATAAATTTTAGGAACTAGTACGGCATGATAAATTGCCAAGTCAGGTACATAAATTTGATTATTATTCACAATTCTTACACTGACTTGGGGTCAACACCATGAGCTAAACAATTGAGCATTCATGTTGTTCAACTGTAATGAAAGATTATACGTTAGTTATATAATCTAACTTTCAACACAAACACAAGAGGTCCACTTTCAAAGAGCCAGAGTCTGTTTATTTATGGAAGCTGAATGTTTCTACCTCAAATTTTTTGAAGGTTACATAAATTTTTAGGAAATAATTTTTGACTTTATGAATTAAAAGGGAAATATCTCTTTTCCTTAGACTGATTATATCTTTCAAAGTCTAGGAAACACCTAGGGATATATAAGGGTTGAATAACATGTTCTACTTAGAAATGAATTATTATTTCCAATTATTGCATGTTATCTGATACACTTGTCGTCTGTTTTTGTTGTCATTGTTACTAACTATAAATTTCCTCTAAAAGGAAAAGGAATATTGGGGATAAAGAAGATTTGTATGAAAGATCACATAAAATTTAAAGGCAGTTTCTTTATAAGGCTCTAACAAATGTTGAGTTAGCAGGGGAAAAATTGGGAAAAATACATTAAATAAAATTGAAACTAATTTCTGATTAAATATAGTTAATACTGATTAATAAGAAAACTTCATAATTGATAAGACTGACAATGCTTATTCTGTATTTGGGTCAATTTTATCATTTACACCATCTTTTGAACACAAATTTTTCACAATTATTTTGTCAAACCATATATACCACCCTCTAACATTCCCTTGGTGATCCCCTAATTTTTCATATCCTTCAATATGAACAAAGAGATCTTTCTTTTAACACATATCCCCTGTAATAAGTAGAGATTCATGTACACGTGTTTATATAACTTTTCCTGTTTGTGAACCACAGCTTTATCTGTGCTCCAACAATGTCTTACTTAAAAATATATTCAATGAGATATGTTAAATAGAGTAAGCTAAAAATAAATTATCTTAAAATTGTATTCATTCAATTTTTAAATCCACAGTTCGTCCAATGGTATCAAGGTCTGTTTTAGCCCTGGTAATTGACCACTGACCAGAAGAGAACAAAGACAAGGGTCCTTGTGAAGCTCACTTTCTACTAGAGGCAATCACCAAACCATAAACATAGTAAAATAATAAATTATATGCACAATGCATATAATTGTATGTTTGGCCTGAAATACACTTTATTAACTAAGACAAGTCACATGTCCATGTTTAACTTCAAAGGGAATAAAGGAGAGCAATCTTCTCAGCAGCCCAGAAGAGCAAAATGTCACAGAGAATTTCAAGAAAATTCTAGCAAGAGGTGAGAAATGGTTGGATTCTGAACATTTTTGGAATATTTATCCACCAGTATCTCCTGAAAAAGGGGATAGTGTGTATAAGAGAAAAACAGAAGGTAGGAAGGATGATTATTTGGGATAA
Organism: Loris lydekkerianus; assembly: GCA_963574355.1. Taxonomy (NCBI): domain Eukaryota; kingdom Metazoa; phylum Chordata; class Mammalia; order Primates; family Lorisidae; genus Loris; species Loris lydekkerianus. The sequence continues at coordinate 3,328 of CAUYPK010055622.1, forward strand.
ACAACTGAAAGAAGGAGTTGCCATGATTGAGATCAAGGCGATTGAAGGGTAAGCTGAGTTTAAAGGGTACTTAGATTTTATACACTTTAAGTATTAGAAATTCAAGGTTTGAGGACAAATAAAAAGCTACTGAACATAAAAGTTGGGGACATTCAAGGGATTGCACTGAAAACAACAACAAATTTAAAAACACAAACAAAAAGGAAACCCGAGCATATAAGTGGCATTTACATTGAGGCTGGAGATCATAGAGTCAATTGGAGGTTGAAGGACAGCGATTTCACCAGCTGCTACAAAGTTGTAATTTTAACAACTGAATTTAGAATCTAATAGTGTCCCTCCAGATCCATCTGATGTACCTAAGTCTAGAACTATCTAAATGCACCCTGTTTATCGTACCTAAGTATATTTGGACATATTCATCCAGTCCCTGTAACTGATTGATATATTTGAAGTACGTAATAGCCAATACTCATGGGCACCAACCAGCTAGAATGGATATCTCCCAGGACACGCTCAGCCAAGTGTCCGCACTCTGTGAAATTCAGCTTCACCTCCACTGGCAGCATTTCATTTATATTTGCCTTATATTTTATATTGTATCAAAAATATAGTATAGAATTTACCACTTCTGCAAATATTTTAAAGAGCTGTTTCTTCATAAAACTCTAAGAGAATTTTTCAAATATTTTTGTAACAGGATGAAGCAGAGGCCTTCAGGCAGATGGATGTTAAATTATCAATATGGAAAAGTAAATTTAAAACATTTATAATTACATTATAAGAACCAGGTAAATTATGACTTTCAGCAATTATCCTAATAATATTTGACTGCAAATTCATTATTTAGCAAACAAGCTTTACAAATTTTACACACACACACACACACACACAAAAGCTTGACAGGCTTTGATTGCCTTTTAATTTTGTTTATATTTGTAATTGAAGAACTTCTCAAGCCTTTTAGTACATCACTCAGCATTGTGACACTCTAATGATGCAGGTCGCCCTCACCTAGGGCTGGACTCCATTTTCTGGGTCCAAGCCGGCTTTTGAAGGAGTTTGATCAATGTTCCATGTAAGCTGCCACTTCCAGGGAGGAGTGGGATGCCCCCAACAAGACCACATTCCTGCGCAATGGTCCTTTTGGCCATAGGACTCTGGTGCCAAAGTTGTGATGTATTTTATATTCCATTTCCTGAAATCCTCTGCTTACAGGGAAAGAGAAGCTGCATATTAACCCCTAGAAACAGTCAACATCGGCAACCCACTGCAGACCTCCTCCGCTGGGCTGGAGGCTTTGTTTTTCTTCTCTTCTTCTCTGTGATAAAATCTGTCCTGGTACTTACTTCTGGTGGTTTGTGAATTCATTCTTTGATTTCCCAGACCATAAGGACCCAGCAGAGAAATACTGGGAACACTAAGAAAATGATTCTAAATTCTATATTTGAGAATACATGGAAGAATGGGATTACCCCTCCCCCACCCCACCCCCAAAGCCTGATTATTTCCCTTTCACCAATTCAAACACCATGGTAAAAATCTACAGGTCCCTTTCAGGAAGTTTGAGAGAGAGCTTAAAGTACAAATTCTAAAGTAATTTAGAAAGTACCATTTTGGAGGACCTTGTCCTAATACTTCTTTTTTTTTTTTTTTTTTTTTTTTTTTTTTAGGATACAATAGTATAAGTTATTTTGTATAAGCAGAGAGTGTAGAACAGAGAGCGAGAGTTGAGAAGATCCGGCGGTGGGGTGGGGTGGGGTGGGGGGCAATATTTCTGAAATTCAAATATTTGAACATATTCCTTTTTCATTTTACTTCTCTTCCTAGACTTCTACATAGTACTTCTTTCACCATCCTTCATTTTGGCTTAGATTAATAAAGTGTTATGAGATTTACTTTGTGAGATAAGCATAGTTACTATGTCTTTTTGCTGTTGTAATCAGACACTAACCACCTGTTGTTTTATTGAATATAATGTTAATTTTGAAAGAAGCATCATGCCTATAATCCCAGCACTTGGGAGACAGAAGCTGATGGATTGTCAGAGTTCACAGGTTCAAGACCAGCCTGAGCCAGAGTGAGACCCCCCATCTCTAGAAATAGCCAGGCTTTGTGGCGGGTGCCTATTGACTCAGCTACTTGGGAGGCTGAGGCAAGAGAATTGCGGGAGCCCAAGAGTTGGAGGTTGCTGTGAGCTATGATGCCACAGCACTCTACCAAGGGTGACAGAGTGAGACTCTGTCTCAAAAAAACAAAAAGGAAAGAAAGAAGCAGAAATAGCTTGTCTATTTGAATCCAATCTTAGATTTCAAAGTAGAGTTGTTGCATTCTAAGTAAGCATAAACAAAACAAAATAGTAGAAATTTGAAGTTACTTCAAGGTGTTGCTGAAGACAAGGAACTTGAGTAAAATGCGCTACATTATTCATGGTAGCTGAAAAGCTAATACAAGAGATCAAGAATGGTATTTTCATAAATCAGAGGAAGGAAGAGATACAAGTTAAAAAACCGCCATCTAATTTTGTCATTTTGAGAGAAAGCTAAGTTAAAACGTTCCTGTACCTTCATATTTTTCTCTTACTGTAGTCAAATGAGATTATAGCAAGTTCCATATGCTAATTAATTAGCAATTCAGTACACCTAGGTTTGCAGCCTGATGCCATTGTTGAAACTGAATTTGGGAATGAAGGCAGCCCCCCTCTCTGTTGAAGGATTCCCATTTCCACCATCTAGCTTGTGAAACTCAGAAGTATCACCTGGGTTTCCCCCTTGTTAATTCAAAACATATTACAAGACTTAGTTTGATGTCTAAGGTCCCTGTGATCTCTGAATTTTGCCCACATAGTGGCTATAAATCACAATCTGAGCATAGGGGGTTTGGTTTTATCTATGTGTTCTAAATACATTATCTCAAAAAGAGAGAGTGCTTTTTATTGAAATGAGATGAAAGCATTTACATCTACCAGAAAAGCTGTGCTTCCCAAGGATACTCAGAAATGACTAATTGTGTCTGGTGCCAGGTGCACAAAGCAAATCATTTGGTTTTCCTTTCATAGGTTTTAAGGGGAAAATAAAAAGTGCATTGTACACAGAGAATCACCATATTGCTTTTCAAGATATATTTATTATTTCTGGGGAAGATACCTGCTTTCTTTCTATTTGTCATTCTTTTCAATTTCTTTATATTATTTTCTTTTTCTCTTTTATTTCCATATTGCATTGTGATCAAAAGAGCAAATGAAATTTCATTTTGCAAAATTCTGTTGATTCTTATATGAATTTCAAAAAATGTGGAGACTGGCTATTAAGAGATTGTTTTTTCTTTCTTAAGCTGTTCTTGGTTTAATATCCTTCAAACTGAGTACGATTAATGGGAATCAATAGGTAAGAGCTCATGAATATGCCTACTGTAGCACCTAGTTCTTTTATTAATGCAAATACCACATTCACAATGTTGTTTGTGTTACTTGTCTTTTTAGTTCTTTTTTCCCCCCGCTATGTCTTTGTTATTTTACAAATGGTATCATATAATCATAATCCTTAGTCTTACGTGTGCCACATTGGTGGCCTTCATTTTTTCAAATCTCCAAAGATTAATACTAATTTTCATTTGTATAAACCTTTTCCAAATATCTTTCAATTGACTTAATTGGGTTCACTGATACAGTAATATGTCTTTCTAAAAAGATCTTTATGTTAAATCAATGATGTCAAGTATACAGAATTTTATTTTGATCTATGAATTCATGGGGTTGTTTCCTAATATAAAAAATGAGTTTAAAAGAACAGACACACAAAAATATCTATCTACGTAACTCAGTCTAATATTTAGAGTATGGAATCCTTTAGGTCATTTTACTGATTTGAATGTAGTATTGTTATCGTTTAGTTTTATATGTGCCATCATAGTTAATTTCTTAGTTATAGTTCAGAGAAAAAGCACTTATGATAGATATAAATCAAGAACTTTATTGTAAAGAGCTGGCTTAAACAATTGTGGGGCTTCGTAGGCAAATCTAAGCTTTGTAGGGAAGGGCATCAGGAAGAGAAGATTGGAATTTTCAGACATTGGTTAAAGCTATACTTTATAGATAAAATTTCTCCTTCCTTTAGAAAATTTCAGTACCATTTTGAGAACTTTCACTGACTGAATAAGATACACTACTCCCTTACTTAAATTCAACTGATTATGAATATACTAATCACCTTACAAAATAACTTTACAGCAATATCTAAGTGTTTGATTAAATAACTGGATACTATAGACGTGACAATTTGACACTCAAATTGACCATTAAAGTTCAACACTTCTCAACTTGGAATTCATGCACAACTTTTAAAATAATGATTGATATATAAATAAAAACAATAATTTAGTCATACTTTCCACTTTATATGACATAACTGTGTAGAACCAAAAATACACTGAGAAGGATCACAGTCCTTATGTAATGCTCACTCTTCTCCTTGATATCCTGTAACTTAAATACTGTGATGCAAATTTAACGATTATCAATATATTTTATGTTAGATGAAAAGGGATGTGTGGAAACAAACCAAAAATATTCACATATATACAAAATATTCATAAAATTAGATATAAGTGCTCATAAATATTGTAGTCCTCATTGCTGTAACTGATCATGAGGATAAAGCTGATATTTATAACCACATCATCCACTGTCATTCCAATACCTCTGCAGATCACAGATCACTTCCTGATGAGGGGATCTAAACCTTTGTTACTGATGGGTCAGGACTATCAGCAGCCCTGCCTGCACTGTGTTGTTGTAGTTTTTCATTAGCTTTTATCATAAGCAAAGACAGTACTGGGAGACAAGGTAAAGGATCTCCTATATTCTGGAAACACTCTTCCTTACCTTTGGTATGTTGCAATAGCAAACCAATGTCTTCTTGGTAATAAGAATCAATCACTGCAGTTAGTATAGAAACTCCTGGAGAGAAAAGTGTCAGATGACAGTCTCAACTCTTAGTTCAATGGGATTATTATCGTGTCTCTGTAACAAGATCCATAAGCAAGAAAACAATTTTAATTTGTTTTTGGTAGTTCTTTTATGTTTCAAGTTCCCAGGCCAGTAAAAATTGCTGACCAGAACTTTGTGGCTCTGCATCCATACCTCAGTGGCTAGGGTGCTGGCCACAAACATTGGGGCTGGTGGGTTAGAACCCACTTGGGCCTGCCAAACAACAATGACAACTATAATAAAAATATGGCTTGGCATTGTGGGTGATGCCTGTAGTGCCAGTGAACTGGGGAGGCTGAGGCAAGAGGATGGCGTAAGCCCAGGAGTTTAAGGTTGCTATGAGCTGTGATGCCACGATACTCTACCGAGGGTGACATAGTAAGACTCTGTCTCAAAAAAGAAAAAAAAAATTGCTGACCAAAACTTTGTAACTTTCTATTGCACTAAAACATACCCTTTTGAGTATCTTCCCCAGGAGTAGCAGAATCTCCTGGTAGCCATGTACACCATCTGTTTCTCCAGAAAAGAAAAGAGCACACCAACACCATTTGTGCCCAACAACACACTAAGCCTGCACACAAGGCTGAAAGAATGACCCATCTTAACCCCTAGCTTATTATAATGCTAAAATTTGGGATGACTTATCCATCATTTTTTGTTCATGGGATATATGTACTAGCATGATTTCTCACTGCACTGACATGCCTATTACTGCACCCTAAACATGTAATGATGTTCATTCTCCTCATACATTATTCACTTCCACCTCCAGAAAAAATGCCCTGTCCTTGTTGGCTGAGGAAGTGGATTTGAGGCAGCCTGTACCTCCCCTCCCAGAACATGTGTCTCTTGTAATAAATCCTTTCTACCTTGTCAAGCCTCGTTGCCTCAGTAATTGGCTCTCTGTGTGGCAAGCAATGTGAACCCTCCCACCCCTTATAGATGTGTTAACAACTCCTGGTGGAAACATTCTTCTCTTTGGGCTAAGACACATAAACCAACAAAGCATAAGGAGCAGAAAGTAAAAATTACATTCATAGTAGGAATGAATATTGCCATTCTCATAGACACTTTGAAATCTGGATCTCTGAATTCTGGCTATGGGAAAAACAGTACTATGTCTGGAATACTGATTCAGAACATATATAGCTTTCAGTAGAACCTTGCCCTTGACCTGCAAAATATTTTTCCTTAGTTTGTGCTGCAACTGAGTCTGCAAAAGGCCATTCACTGTTCTGGCAAGTGAGCTGTGTCATAATGGTGAGGAAAATGATGACCATAAATTCCAAGAGCATGGGCCCATTGTAACATTTATTTTACTGTGAAGTGAGTTCCTTGGTCAGAAGCAATGCTATATAAAATACTGTAATGATGGGTAAGGCTCTCTATGAATATAAGTCTATGAATAGTAGTTTTGGCAGAAGCACTGCATGCAGGAAGGTTAAATCCATATCTAGAGTGTCTATTCCAGTAGGAGCCATATGCTGCCCCTAAATATAATCAACCTGTCACTAGGTAGCCAACTGATTGCCTTGGAGAATGGTGCCATGTTATTGGCTCAGTTTTGGTGTTTGTTACTGGCAGATGGGACACTCAGCTGTGGCTGTAGCCAGTATTCTTTAAAAGTCTATGAAGTTGAGTCGCAGTATAGCTTCTATCTCTGTAAATATGGCCACTTTGTTCAGGAACCTATCTTTTTTTTTTTTTTTTTTCTTTAGCATCGCTAAGGAAAGAATAACTGATATCCAATGACAAATTATCATAGCCGGGTAATCATTAAAGTCCCCCTCTGCTAAGGCCACCCTTTTGTAAGACTTCACCAGAACACAATCATGTTCACGGACTTTGCCTACTAAGTGAGGTTTATCCACATATATCTTCCCTAGATGGCTATTTTTTCAATGAAGTACCTTCTGGCCAAACTACTAGCTATAGGTCATGAACGAATACGTCCTCATCCTCTGGCAATGTTCCTGCCACAGAACTTATACTAGAAGCATGAAATTCTCCAAAGTGGGAGAACTTGATTTTGCCACCTTCCTTCAGAGATGTCCTGAGAATGGCCTGTAGTACTCAGCTGTACACTGAGAACTATCTGTGAATTAGGTCTGTGTTTTCTCTTCCTCAGTCAAATGATCATAGGAAACGTTCCAGGAAGCCTTAAGGTTCAGTAGGCATTGTGCCTCTTCTTTTGGTAGGGCCAGATGTAAGAGTTTATCTTTCATCTTAAGAAAAACGTTCTGACAGGCAGCACACCACTGTCCCCTAGTATCTCACTGAAAAGCTTCTGCATTTTTGTCAGATTTATTTCCTGCATTCTGAAATGCAAACGGCTCCCCTGTAAGTCCAGAGTATGTTATTTCCTGCTTACAAGGTCAAATTTGCATAAGATCATCAATGTAATGGATCAGCATGGTGCTTTATAGAAGAGAAAGGTAATCAAAGGTCCTTCAAAATAAATTGTGGTATAGAACTAGAGAGTTGATGTAGCCCGGAGATAAGGTAGTGAATGTGTATTCTGGCTTTGCCAGCTGAAAGAAAAATACTTCTGGTGTGTTTAGCAAGATATTGAGGGGAAAAAGTTTTTACCAGATTCATAGCTGCATACTGATTATAAGGAAATGTGTTAACTTGCTCAGGCAATGAACTTACATCTGGAAAAGCAGTTGCAATAGATATAGGATGAGAACACGATGGACCCTCTGGGAGACACACTTGAGTTATAGCTTCAATTGTTACCTTGCTTTCATAAACTTCTATTCTGACTGGTGGGCTGTCCTTACATTTTGGGTCTCCAGTAATTAGTTTCACCTAGGACCTAGTGTCCAGTAATGCCCCCCAAAGTTCAATTAATTTATTTTCCTCATTATGTGTTTACCTTGGTAAATGTCCATATTTCCCTTTGAGAAAGGCTGGGAGAAAGATTAAAGTATAAATATTTTCATTATAGCAGAGCCTTTCTTCAAAATGTCCCAAATTTGTCTTTAATCAAGAGGGGTTTTCTGTCTATAAACTGATTCAAGTTTGAGAATAGGTTGAGAAGTCAGGATTCTGTTTTGGTGATTTAAATAAAACTTCTGTATTCTTGACCTAGACTCTTTCATTTGTGCATATCAAGGAAGAATTTAGTATACTGCTCGTCTGTTTGTTTTCTGGTTACACCAAGCATAGGTCAAAGTCTGTTCTGGCTGCTGCTTTCACTGCACTGTTCATGTGGCCACCAAAACACTGTTATTGGTGATTAAGTATCTCCAACTGACCTCTGAATGCTGGGACACTTATTAGCCTCATTACATTTAAGAATTCCAGCTTAGTTGTAGAAGTTTCTATTGTAATCTTTGATTTATAGAGAAAAATCTATCACCGGGTACTTCAAGATGGCTAAGATGCCTCTCACAACTTGTGTTCTCACAGTCATGGTGAAAGATGTGTCCTCCCGTGGGTCCTAGTATCTGAGCAGTTCTCACATGATGAAGCCACTGTAACATTCCAGTGTCACTAAACTGTTAGATGCTTCCTTTTTCAGTATAACAAGGTAAATTCTTGCATTTCATCTTGATTTAACGTGGACTACCTTTTAGTCCATGTTTCAGTTAACCAATCAAACTGTTAGAGAACTTATAACTTCTCAGGTAAAATGAAGAATTCTGCTAATATATTGACCTTCCAGTTATCAGGCTCTCATTATTTTGTAATCAATACCTGCACTTTACTGAAAATTCACTGCAAGGGAAGGAATTCAATTTCTGATGCAATTTAGCAACTATCAGGAGGAGACTCTGGGTTCAGGCTTCAACTATTTTAGCCCGTCTCATCTAGTCGGTATAATTCATGGGTATATGGCACACTTCCTGGGTGCAGGATCCAACTTGGACATTCCCTTAAAAATGAAAATAATGTCCCCAGTGTTGGGACTATAGGAGATAAGTGTTCTAGTCATGGAAGATATAAAAACTTTCCATTCATTTATGCAGAACGTAAGATAAAAAATTGAAGCTCCAAGCTCATCCTTTTCTTCCTCTATTTTCTCCAGTGCAGTTATGAGCAACCAGCCGATCTCATCACACTCATTAGTTTGACAGAATGTTATAAGGTGTCAAATGTATGATCACCCAGAACTTTAATGCATAATTGATTAGAATCATTTGATATGAGATTTTGCTTATCTCTATTAACCATCATGCTATGCATTACTAGTACTCTCTTTGCTATAGGTACAATCATTAGTTTGTAAATCTAATCAAAATAGAATAATAATAACAGAAACCAAGAACCATTCAAGAAATCCATCCTTATTGTATAGAGTGCCACAGTGGCTTGAAGTAGCTGCCAAAATAATTAGAAAGAATAAATAAAGTTTTGGCAAGAAAAACAAGGTTATATTAATGACTTGCACTGCAATCCAGTTTCATCCTAATGATGCAGGCTCTATGGATATCTTTGTTTCAGGTTTTAGACACAACTTTGAACCGTATCAGCTGCCACTGTGCAGTCTCCCAGGGTCTTCATTCACTTTATTCTCAAAAGAGTCCACCTGCAAAATCTTGATAACCACCAACCTGCAACTTCTTAATCAGCCTCATTCCCATAACACCTCATGTCAGTCTGACCCAAAACAATCCAAAATAGTCTAACCCTATCAGTTATCTGCTCTGCTCCTATCAGCTAAATATCTAACAATAAGGTTATGTTTCTCTAGAACCACTTCTGGTAGCTACATTTGTACAAATGGGGTTTCAATCACGGAACTAGAATGAGTAGGAGTCACACATAGTAAGGGAGTGATAGGAAGGAACTGACATGTGTGATTTGGAGGCTATCTACGCATGCCTGTAATCCGTAGGTGGGCCATCAGGAGGGGCCGGATGAAACTCTCAGCATGAGTGGAGGTTGCAGTCCAAAGGTGGAATTTCTTCTTTAGTGAAACCTCAGCTCTGTTTTCAAAGGCCTTGCATTGGCAGAATAAAGCGCACCCAGGTTATCTATGATAATCTCCTTTTTTAAAGTGAACTTATCCTTAGTTTTAATGATACCTACAAAACACCTTGCCAACACTTAGAATAGTTAGTTATTTAATAACCTGTGACTTTAGTCAAGCCAGGTTATAACATAAAACTGATAATCACTGTAATCTTCATAAAGCAATCTATGTCTTTTTGGAGATTTTTCTTAATTTGTAAAATAAGGCAATGTGCATATGATCTCTAAAATTTTTTCTAGTTTTATATTACTCCAAAATTTTTATAGCATATTTCATTGAATTACAGTAGGTTAGAAATTATATGAAAGAAGTGCAATTATCAAATATATGAGGTAGTATTTTTAAGTCTGGTCTATCTTAACTTTTGTTGATTACAGTTTTATTTTTAGGCTGAATTTAGTTCCCACCTTAGTCTCACCATATTTACATTTTATTATTATTATTATTTTGAGACTCTTTGCTTCTTAACATTCTGTCATTTTTACTCAGGCACAAAGCCACCTGCATGTCCTGCATGTCCTTCACTTTCTGACATGGGTCTGCCTGCAGCAAAGACAGGTCACAGCAAGTGGTGGGTCTTCGATTTCCATGAGCTCCATGTGACACCCCCTTGGCAGAGATCCACGACAGTGGCTGGACAAATAATCACAGTGTCCTACATGTCACTCAGCTAGGAGCTGTACCCAGAAATTCCCCCACCAAGCTCTCTGTCTAGAGCTCCCATCCACAACAGTATATCACACCAGCACTGCCTGTCCTAGCTTAAATCTATTTTTGCTCCACCCCTTCTCATCTCACCTTATTGAAAATGTTGATACTGAAACTGATGGAAATCAAAATTCCTGCCTCCATTTCTTAACATTGTTCCATTCACCTCTCTCCACTGCCTTCTAGATTCACCTCCCTTTGCTTCACTAAAATTGCTCTCCAGCACCACCAGGAATTTCCTTGTGGCAAAATCTAAGGAACATTTTTTATTTATTTCACTGGATACTCCCCATTATGGACCAAATTATGCCCCCCACCAACTTACATGTGGAAGCTCTAACCTCCCAAGTGACTATATTTGGAGATAGGGTCTTTGTGATAACTTAGGTTAAATGAGGTCACAAGGTCAAGGCTGTATGCCAATAGGACTGGTGTCTGTATAAGAGAGAGAAAGACACCAGGGATATGTGCATGGAGAAAAGACCACCTGAGGACACAGGCAGATGGTGGCCATCTGGAAGCCATGGAGAGAGGTCTCCAGAGAAACCAAACCTACCAATTCCTTAGATCTTGGACTTCAAGCTCCAAAGCTGTGAGAAAATCAGTCTGTTGTTGAAGCCCCCAGCCTTGTATGAGTTCTGGCAGCTAGAACAGACCAGTATTATCCTAGAAATGCTCTGCTCTCCAGCTGGGCACTTCTCCACCATCAGGGCCCCTCAGGGTTCCTTTCTCCCCAGGTGTTCTGCATGTTGCTGCCCCCACCTCCCATCCCCAGCCATCTCACTGACATGTTTCAACTCCCACCCCAAAGCCAAAGTTGAATTTCCCTCCTTGAACTTCAGATGTGGGTGTCTGATTTCTGTTTAGAAAATCCTCAGATATTTTGTAGGCTAACAGATGCCAAGATAAACTTACTGGCTGGCATAGTGTTTCACACCTGTAACCCTAGAAATCTGGGAGGCTAAGGAGGGAGGATTACTTGAGCTCATGAGTTTGAGACCTTGTCTGTATTAAAAATAGAACAATTAGCTGAGTGTGGTGGTGGGGGCCTATAGTCCCAGCTACCCAGGAGGCTGAGGCAAGAGGATCACTTGAACCCAGCAGTTTGAGTTTGCTATGAGCTAGGATGATGCCATAGTACTCTAGCCTGAGCAACAGAGTGAAACTCAATCTCAAAACACAACAAACAAAAAAAAAGGTAAACTTACCCATTTCCCTTCAAAATCTAATTTCACACCCACATCCTCTGTCCCCATCTACTGCAAGCCCCCATGCCCAAATCAAGCTGTTGTGCTGAACCTTCTTCACCCTGGCTCCCACATTCACCCAGCCTCAGGCCTGGCTCTGTTCCATCCCCCTCTGAAGCTTACTCTCAAATGTCATTACATAGGCCTTTGGCGTCTCAGGTCAGGCCTACCACAAGAGCCATCTGATGGGCCCCCTTAATCCACACTCCATCTGAATGGCCCCTGTTTTTGCTCTGACCCCATCAGTCTCTTGCTTAACGTCTTTCCCTGGCTCCATAATCACCATCAGCTAACGTCCTCACTCCTTAGCAGGAATGCAGGGCCTTGTGCAACCTGTGCCTACCCACCATCCCAGTCAACTTCCATCATTTCTTTTATTTTTTTTTCTTTTTTTTTTTGCAGTTTTTGGCCAAGGCTGGGTTTGAACCCACCACCTCTGGCATATGGGGCCAGCGCTCTACCCTTTTCAGCCACAGCTGCTGCCCCTTCCATCATTTCTTATCTGCTGCTCTGGGTTGTAGCCACACTGTACTGTCTTTCTGCTGGGCCCCTCTTGCCTATGCCCCCTGCAATGGTGTGATACTCTTCTAGGAGTTCCCAAATGCAGAAGCTTCCATTGTCATTGGGTTGATTTATGCCTGTATTAGTTTCCTATTGCTGCTGAAACAAGTGACCACAAACTTAGCAGCTTAAGACAGCACAAGCTTATTCTCTCACATTTCTGGAGTTCAGAAATCCAAAGTGAGTCTTATGGAGCTAAAATCAAGGCTTTGTCTGAGCTGGTTTCTTTTGGAGGCTTTGCAGAGGGACCTTGCCCTTTTCAGTGTCTTGTGGCTGCCTGTATTCTTTGGCTAATGGCCCCATCAGAGAGCATCATTCTCCATATTTACATTTGAATGGTATATTTCTTTGATGCACTAAATAGTATGTCTTTTTCCAAAGGACCTTGGGACACATAATAATTTTTATACTGTTCCTTTTGATGCATAAAGATTATTAATTATAAAAACATGTGTCATAAAATATGACTTATTTATATTAAACCAGCTTCCTAAATTTCTGGAGATCTTGAAGATATAAAATTCAGAAATGATAATGCAATGTTCTGTGCCTCTGTTACACCACACAGTCCCAAGAGGCAATGAAAATAATTTTTCACTTGAAAAGATGTAGATACATATTCTTCAGTAATAATGTAGAGAATAATTAACTTCTATGGTTCTATAATTTCTGCAAAAGAATTGAAGCATAAATTCCATTCTTGGAGTAAGGTGATATCTCATTGAGGATTATTATTATTATGATTATTATTTTTTTTGTGAGACAGAGTCTCACTGTGTCACCCTTGGTAAAGTGCTGTGGTGTCACAGCTCACAGCAACCTCAAACTCTTGGGCTTAAGTGATTCTCTTGCTTCAGCCTCCCGAGTAGCTGGCATTACAGGCATCCAGCACAACACCCAGCTATTTTTAGTTTGCAGTTATCGTGGTTTTAGCTGGCCTGGGCTGGGTTCAAACCTGCCACCTTCGGTGTATGTGGTCAGCTCCCTACTCACTGAGCTATGGGTGCTAAGCCCTCATGGAGGATTTAATTTACATTTACTCAATGTTTAGTGATACTAAATTTTCTTTCACATGCATACCTGTTGGCCATTTGTGTGTTTTCTTGTGAGAAACATCTATTCAGATTTTTTGCCTATTTTAAACTGGTTTCCCCAACACCGTTTATTTAAGAGAGTCCTTTCTTCAATGTGTATTGGTGGCACGTTCATCAAAGGAGTTGGCTGTAATTGCATGAATTTATTTTGGGGCTCGCTCTATTGGTCTAAGTGTCTGTTCTTGTGTGTGTATCAAACTGTTTCAGTTGTTATAGCATTACAGTATGTCTTGAAATGGGGTATTATGATGTTTTGAACTTTGTTCTAGTGTTAAAAAGAAAAAATAAAGTATTGGCAACTATGTAAACAGAAGTCAATCTTTGCACACAATTGGAATGTAAATTATTGCTGTTATTATGGAAAACAGTGTGGAGATTTCTCAAAACACTAGCAATAGAACTACCATATAATTTAGTGATAACACTACTAGGAATATATCCAAAAGAAAAGAAGTCAATATATCAAAGAGATATCTGCATTTCCATGTCCACTGCTATAATAGCCAAGATATGGAATCAATCTACGTGTCCATCAATAGATGGATAAAGAAAATGTGGTATATATATATACAATGAAATGTAATTTTCAATAAGAAAGTAGGAAAACCTTCCTTTTGCAACAACGTGGATAAATCTGGAGAACAATATGTAAGTAACGTAAGTAAAGGCACAGAAGGACAAATCCCACATTATCTCATTCCTATGTGGATTCCAAAATGTTAATCTGACAGATGTAGAGAGTATAAGGTGGTTTTCAGAGGCTGGGGAATTATGATGAAGGGAAAATTGGGAAGACTTTGGTCAGAGGATATATAATTCAGTTGGATATGAGGAATAAATAATAAAAAATTAACATTAAATTTGTAGCTATGTAAAATTAAGATAAATTATTTCAAATAAATAGACTTTTTTTCCCAAGTCATCTCTCTTGACATATTTTTAACATAACTTTTGAATAACAGATATGGCATCCTTTTCTCAGGTGTACATTGTGCAAAATAAATCAAATTATTTAAAAATATGTGGTAACTTGGTGATAGATAGATCACTGTTTTTAACACTGGTATTTTTAATTCCCTCCATTTCTATATATATGGGATATCTATATCGCCTACCTCATAAGGTTCCAATAGAATTAAAGGGATTGGCAAGTATAAAACTTTTAAATGACAAAATTATATCATTAACGTTAGCAGGTTGTTAATAAATATTATTTAGAAAATGAAGCAACATGAAATAATTGTATATAATTTATATTTGTTTGTATATTTTAAATGTTTCCCATAATTACCGATGTCATCTTCCACATAAAATTCAGGTTAAAAATTCCAACCATCCTTATTAATTTTACTTTTTTCACACAATCTGGGTCTTTCACTCCTAAAACTGGGGCACAACTTCCCTCAAGTTATCTTCCATGGCTGAGGTTCCTACTGTGGAGCTTATTCACTTCACTTGAATTATGAGAAGAATTCCATTATGAGTCTTTCTTTTGAAACTCACAGTTGACAAATACAGAATTTTCTTAATAACAGTCAGTTATTTTTTGATTCATGATATTTATGTACAAAGGAAATCCATGCTTCTTTATATCTCATAAAAGACACACCATGATTCTCTAGAACTAAACTTTACATTGCTACATATTATGTTCTATAAACATTAGATCACACTCTTTTTCCAGTACAGTTTTCCAATAAAATAATAAATAAGGAAACTATTTTCCATATTTTTCTGTTGATGCTATACTCATTTAAGGGCCATTAAGATAACTGAAAAGGAAAATGCATAAATATTAATTCAAATGTAATGGGTTTTACGTCATATGATTTTTTTACTCTAAACAGTTCAAGCTATACCCTTCTTTCTTGTTTCGTAAAAGAATAATACCTACATTTTTATTAAAAAATAAATTATACAAATATAAGCATTTTTATTGAGTGGCTAGTTGTAAAGGCTTGCAATATGTGTCAAGTGTGGGGTGCCCAGACATTTTGTTATCCATTATTTGGGGTGTCTGTGAAGGTGTTTCTAATGACATAAAAATCTGAATTGCTATAGTGAGTAAATAAGTTTGTCAAAATCAATGGGAGTGATCCTCATCCAATCAGATGAAGACCTGAATACAACAAAAGGGCTTGTCTCCTGTGACCAAGGGAGCTCTTTTCCTTCCTGGATGTGCTTTAGTTGTGATACTTGAACTGAAACATCTGCTCTTTCCTGGTCTTGAACCTAAGATCTGAGAGAAGGTTCTCCAGAACTCTGTACATACTCTTAATCAGAATTCAACAGATTATGCTGTTTCAATGCTAGTATCAATGGGTTCAAGCATCAAGAGTTAGAAATGGGAGTGGTACTGATCACTAAGACCCAATAGCCACCCATTATCATAACTTTTGCTTCCTATTTTCAAAACCTTAAACTCTTTCTGCATGGTGGTCTTATATTTATTTAAAGAAATAAAATGCTTCCATCAATAATTTTATTAAACTGAAGTTATGACTGCCACCCTGCAACTTTGAGTTCCTCATGCCTTTGAATCAACAAGCAAAGGAGGGGGCTATGGTACAAATCCAAATACTTTTATTATTGGGGATTCATTGAGGGTATAAGATGTGTCACACATTGAGACCCCACCCCCACCCCTCCTTTCCTCTGTCTTCTCTTTCTTCCCCCTACCCCCTCCCTCCTTCTCTCTCTCTCTGCTTTCCCCTTTGTTTGTTTTGGTTTGATTTATAGTATTTCAGTCTTTCCTGTCTACTTGGTGGAGGCAGGATACTGTGTCTGAACAGGCTGGCAAAGAGCTGCTGACCTCAAGGGACCCACCCAACCCAGCACCCCCAGATGTTGTGGATTTTTAAAGTTGGGTCAAAGTACCCTTCTGTACACCTATATTACTCCTGTCTCCCTCTTTCTGAGACTCTTTTTTTTTTTTTTTGTCAATATTCCCTTTTACTCACCCCTCTTCTTTCCTTTTTTAATTTCTTTTTAAAATCTTTTTTTTTTCCCTTCTTGCTCTTCAATCTTCTCATCCTTCTGGTCCTATGGGATGTACAAAGGGACTATCAAAACCTACAGGACGATCCAAAGGGACTTATCAAAACCTTAGGCCAGAGGCACAGTAACTTTAAGAGCAAGAGGAAGTGAAAGGAAAATTAGGGCAAGGAAACACATAAAAGTAAACACTCAAGAGGAAGAATCAGCAGAAAAATCCTGGCAACGTGAAATACCAGCCCAGAGCGAAACCTCTAAAGGACCAAGAGGTAGCTACTGCAGATGATTCTGCCTGTAAAGAAATGTTAGAAATGACAGAAGGGGAATTTAAAATACAGATGATAAAAACAATGACGAAAATTAATGAGAAAGTGGAAAATAATAAAAAGGAAATCCAAGAACAGAATCAAATAAGAGATAAATGATATGAAGAAAATAGAAAGGATATAGCAGAGCTGAAGGAAATGAAGCAGTCAATGAGAGAACTTAAAGATGCAATAGAAAGTATCAACAACAGATTATATCATGCAGAAGAAAGAATCTCAGAGGTAGAGGACAAATCCATCTTCTGTTGTACTAAAACAGAATACACAAAAGTGGTTAATTTATTGAGAAAATGAATTTCTTTCTTTCTGTTCTGGTGGCTTGGAAGTCCAGAGTCAAGAAGCCATCGGTGAAGAGTCTTTTTAGTGATAGGGACTTTTTATAGAAACTTTGGGCTAGCTCAGGTCTCTTCTTATTAGGGCTCCATGATCCCTTCCATGATAACCATTTAATCCATTAATTCATAAGTGGATTAATTCATTCATGAGGATTCCTCCCTCACAATCCAATCTCCTCTTATAGGCCCCACCTCTCAATATTGCCATTGATACAGGGTGGGTGAACCCTTGCTTGGTAAGCACCAGCCACCCAGTAGGACCTGCTGCACCTTCTGCTTCTCCACGCTGAGGTGTTGTGTTGGTTCAGCAGAAGAGGGGAGGCAGAACTGGGGAACCAAGTGCGGCAGAGAGGGTGAGTGCAGCGGAAGCCTGTGGGTCCTTAGTTAGTGAGGAGGGAGACCAAGGCACAGCCTGTGATGCTGCTGGTGCCAACCCCAGAACCACCCTGGAACCTAGAAAGCCCTTCTCTGGCTGCACTACTGCCCTGTGAGCATTTCACAGGCCCGGGGGCAACACAGGGGTTCCCCCATTCAGGGATGAACAGGGCCCCCACATTTCCTAGGCCTGGACAATTTCATGAATGGACTGTATCCATTAATTAATGTTCTCATTCACCTTAGCCCTAAAGAAAGGGACTGTATCCATTCACTTGTTCCAAGTCCTGGCCAAATGTAACTACAAAGGACCCATGCAACTATATATTCCCCTAGCTACAGAACCCAGGCAGACAGATATTCTGACTTAAGTCTTTCCTTCTGCCAGGAGCTTTTGTGCTTTCTCTGTATTCTTTTGTGTAAAATAAATCCTGTCTTACCACTGATCTTTGGTCCATGGATTCATTCTTTGAATCCCTAAGACCAAAGACCTAGTGAAGAAGAAATTACAGTATCACCACCTTGGGAATTAATTTGTTGGGGATGGTGAAACAGTAGTAGCTACTGCACTGGTTGAGGTAATTGACCTGACTATCAAGTAGAAATTGGACTACTATTCCATAATTAAGATAAAGAAAAGTGTAGCAATTTAAATGTAGCAATTTAATGCATTAATTGAGTTACTTTCCTATATTCTTTCCAGAATATAGGAAATCTCTTAGGGAATCTCCTACTGTTACCTTACCCTGTGAATATGTCAGGAAAAACTGCAACAACCCATTCAAGAAAAAACTACCAATGGCCCAAATCCTTCAGCAGTAAAGTTTTGGGGCACTCCATCAGGTCTTTGCTGAAGGCAAACATAATTTAGTGGATAGTAGAAGATACTTATAAATGTTGAGTATGAGACAGCATGGGATGATAGTCCACAGAAAGGAAAGCAGGCTGGTCTGGGGACCACAGAGAACTTGTTAAAGAACAGAACAGAGTGGGGACTGAACCAGAGTCAGCCTGCCCTCTCCCTGTTTCAGGCGTTTTTATCAAGGTATAGTGATACTGTGGTTGTTGGCAGGTGTGGGAGGGACTGAGTTCTCCTCTTAGAGGGTCCACTCTTTGCATGAGCAAGGGTGTAAAGTCCTCTTCCATAACATTCCAAGAGCACCTGTTTTGCAACATTCTGGGAACATGGTGCGTGACTTATTCTGGGGTTTGACTTTTGTCCTCTTTCCTCTAAATGGCAACCTTACTAAAATGGCTGTGCTTTTGCTAAGGAGCATCTAGGGTGTGAGGAAACTCCTTCAACAATAAATATCAACTATAATTGTGTGATAGTTACAGAAATGAGGATGATAATTGTCATTCCTCTTCATTTTGTTATGTTTCTGTGTATTCCTACATATATTAAGCCTGTATCTCTGTTTTCGCCAATCTTTTATTTCCTTATCATGTCACATAAAATGTGTAAATTTTATATTACAATATTTAAATATTGTTTGTTTTTCTCATAATATTTACCTTGAAGTATGTCAAGAAGAATAAACATCCCTCAAGGATTTTTCCTCCAGTTTGGAGAAAAGGTTTAGTATCTTTTGAGAGGTATACATTTGTATGATTTGGGGTAGAAATATAACCTACCTATTGTAATCTCTTCCTTATTTGGAGATTGAGTGTGGTGTAAGAAGTTGCATAAGGGTACTAAATTGACAATGGGTGGAATTGTGGCAGTTATTTTTATGATTTAACTTGAGAGCCCAGACATTTGGCCAATAATTGTTCTGAGAGTATCTTTGAGGGTGTTTCTGGATGACTCTGACTCTCCAAAATATTGTCTGTGTTATATTGTCTACATTTCTTAGCTCATTTGAATCTTAGTTTTTCAACATACCATAATTAACATGTTTTGCTTCATTTGTACACTTATGGATCCTAAAAATTGTAGCAATTTAATGCATTAATTGAGTTACTTTCTTCTTTGATTACTAAGTTATCTATAGATATTTTGAAAAAAGTCGTGGTAAAATGTGAGAATCTTAAGTAAATAGGAGAAAAAATTTTGAGCTTGTTATTTATAATGTCATAGAATTCTAGATTGTTTTGAGGTAGGAAAAAAGTCCAAGAAAACTATGTTTCTCAAAAAAGGAGAAAAATACAGAGATTGTAGAAAAACATATAGTCAAAATTATAAAGGCAAGTTGTAAAGAAAAGAGAATACATGTTTTACCTTCTTTATAATTTTGATTTAAGGAAAAGTTCTTTATAATCATAGAGCATCTCTTGTAGGGATGAGAAATCTTGCTAACATCACTGGATCCTTTGCATACAGTTAGACTTAAAATACTCTAAAATTTAAGGTCATTACCATTAACTCTCAGGTTAATTGAATACTATGGTAACAATATGAGATTTTGTATACTGAATTAACATAGTGTTAAAAGAGACTTTTTACTGGGTTATGTTTTTCAGTAGCCTACAGTATGAATACAAAATATTTGAAAATTTCTTGTGAGTGTCTTCTTTTTATTCAGGAAAAAATAGGATTCTCAATTTTGATGTTATTTACCTTAATTTAGCCCAAATTACCATCAAAAGACCTCACAGCTCTGCTGGCCCATATTATTTCTTTTTTGATGTTTTTTGAATCAGCTGTTTGGGCTTGAAGAATAAGAATAGAAGAAAGAGGCTTGTCTGTGTTCAGTGTGAAAGGCAGAATAGCTTTGTTCAGAGCATCTAAAGCAAAAGCTATATGACAGAGCTTCTGTAATAATTTTTCTCTTCTACGAGATGATACCTGAGGCAAATATCTGCATTCATTTTGTTAAAGAATTTCATTCTCATGAATATAAATTTAGTTTTGTAGTTAAAATAGAAAAACAGAAGAAGGAATTTAGTTCCAAAAGCAAGAAGTAAAAGAATCTAAGATAGATCATTGATACCCAAGTAGCAAAGGAAGAGCATGATTTTAAAACACGTAGAAAAATATTTCTTCATATTTCTATAGTATTCACATGGTCTATTGTAGGAATAAACATATGGTTTTTTTTTTTTGTTTGTTTTGTTTTTTTTTTTTGCAGTTTTTGGCTGGGGCCAGGCTTGAACTCACCACCTCTGGTATATGGGGCCAGCGCCCTACTCCTTTGAGCCACAGACGCCACCCTTCTATTTTTTTATAGTTTAAATGTAGCTATTCTTTTAACAGTGTTAAGAATACAAAGCATGTCTTACAGTATTTCTTCTATTACAAAGGTTACCGTCTAGGCAAATGAAGCAAGAAAATTTAGAATGAAATCCATTTTGTATACCGTACTGCTAAAGATTCTTTAAGTCAGTAGTATTCAGAGTTAATATTTTCTTCAAGCAACATTTCACAATGTCAGGAGAACTATTTAGTTGTCAAATTGGAATAGGTGAGTGTTTAATGATGTCATTGGTATCTAGTGTGTAGACCCCATAGATTGTGAATAACATTCTACAGTGCACTAAAGGATCCCCCCAAACCGGAATTATCCACTCCAAATGTCAATAATACTGACGTAAATTTCTTTAAATGAATGGAATTAAGGTAATGAACATATATTTGGAAAACTGAGAATCATTATCACACTACGGAGAGAATACTATATTAAAGGACATTAAGGACAGTGTCGTATACAGTGGTATGTATGATATTCCTTCTATATGGAGTCTGCTATTATTTCTAACATTTCTAAACTATCCTCATTTTCCTGTCTTTATGTGTTTGATCTATCAACAAGAACTTTTAGGTCCTTGACTCCTAAATTAACTAAGACATGACAAGAAAAACTAGTCAGCATCCTACCTTTGCTTATATTTCTTCTTTTAATTTACTTCAATTATTTTATAAATGGTAGCTAATTTTTTTCCATTTAAGATATTGTAGGCATGCATTTAAGAACAACTTTTTAGTCATCTTTGATGATTCAGAAATTATGTACTTCTAAATATGAATTCTGAAAGAAATAAGAGGTTTTCATAAAGAAGTTGCTAATGTGGAAAGATTTCAATGGAAATCAACTATAAACTAGGTGCTAAAGTTGAAGGCATACAATAGAATCCAAAGGAGACAGACATCAAGTAAAAGAGAAAATGTAAACAAAGGAGGAGAGCTGCGAAAGCGTCAGATACATATGAGGAACGAGAATAAATGAGCTTGAATGAATTGTTTTTGTTTTGTTCTTTTCTTCTTTTCTTTCTCTTTTTTTTTTTTTTTTTTTTTTGTCAAAACATATGGAAAGATAGGGGTGCATATACTGAAGATGATCACTTCAAAAGGATCTTGAGTACCAAGCTATGGAGCTGGGGAGGGGGGGTGTTCATTTGTTTTACTTTGTTTTTTGTTGTTTTAAAACAAATGAAGATGTGTCATAGGCAATGAAAATGACTAATCTGCTGGGATATGTATAATGGATTTTACATTGGGGAAAATGGTGAGAACAAACTGGACATTGGAGAATAAATTTTAATAAGATCATCAACCCTGAAGATAAATATAGGAAGTCAAGCCATTACATGTTAACTCCCTGGAGAAAATATAAATCAGACTAGAAAAAAATTCTAATAACTGTATATTGATGCATACTATATTTAGGAAGTTGTAGAAGAATGAAATAATGAAGAGTTAAGTAATTAAAAAATGAAAGATGTACAGTATGGAATCAGTTAGTGAAGTCTGAGATAATGATACATTATGATAATGCCATGCTGGTTATGATCTATAATAATGTCTTTAGAACTTTTTTCCATGTTAATAAAAAAGTTGGTTTAGAATCTTCCATTGCACATAAATGATCTATTTGTATAATACTAAGGTAGAATAAACTGGGAAATTTTGCGCTTTTTGCACTGGACGGTTTTGGAAGAAAAATTTAGATTTTTTTTTTAATTTTTAAAGAAAATTTCCAGGTGTTTGTGTTTATGGAGTATAAGTCTAGAAAAGCTTTGGTATTTTTGTTTAATCATTTTTGCTATGTATGTATTAGCCAATTCAACTTTTCCAAGATAAATTTAAACATATTTTCATAAGTCATTAATTCCTTCAGAACTCAATTTCATCTAGATTTTAAAATTGGTAACTATATAATTGATCATAATTCATGTCAAATCAAGGCTAATAGACATTAGTATATTGAAACTGTTATGTATGCATAATGTAGCTGATCAGTTATTTGTTAATGTAAGTGATATCATGATAGTTTCATTAATATGACTATTTTCTTTATAGCTCCTATGATCATTTGCCACAAGACCATATTCAAGTGATTTTATTTATTTATGTATTTATGGGCAGATTCTTACTCTGTTGCCCCAGGATAGCATGCCATGGTATCAGTCTAGATCACAGCAATCTCCAACTCCTAGGTTCAAGCGATCCTCCTGCCTCAGCCTCCCCAGTAGGGACTACAGATGCTTGCCACAATGCCCAGCTAATTTTTCTAATTTTGTAGGGATGAAGTCTTGCACTTGCTCAGGCTAGTCTGAACTTCCTGATCTAAAGCAGTCCTGCCTCCTCCTGCCTTGGCCTTCTAGAGTGCTAGGATAACAGGTGTGAACCACCTGACCTGGCTGCAGGTGATTCTATTTATATATATCCATAAACCCCTTTTCCTTTAACAATATTACGTAATAATCATGGGCCATTTTAATCTAAGTATTGAAAATTTTTTTCAGCTCAGAGAAATTTCCCCTGCTTATGTACTAACCCCTTTTCTTCTTGTTTCTGTTCTCTCTTTTGTAAATTTTGATTATATGTTCTCTTAACTTTATCTTATGATTTATATTTTTATATGATCTACCTGACAGAGCCAAGGGAGAGATGCAGGCTCCTGACTTAATTGAAATTACGAGTATATGTATGAGTGAGTTACATTCTATCTATGGGAATTTGCCCTCATGTGGTCTTTTTTGAAAACCGGCTAAGGTATAAGGCTGGTAGAGTGGAATAGGCTTTCACTGATAGAGGATAAGTTATGTTATCATGGTTGGGAAATTTAGATATTTTCTACTCAACTCAGCATATAGAGTCCAATTTTCTTTCTCTAGGTACTACGGTAAGAAATAGCTGCCTGAAGTCTTCTCTGGCATTTATAAAACCAAAATGCCAATTTGACTCCATATGGTAGACACCAATATGCAGAGGTAACTACTTTCAACATTTAAGAACAAAAACCACAGTCACATTCTCTGAACACATGTTAGGCCCTGGTTAGTTACATTCCTACTTCACTCTATTAATAAAGTAAGTACCCTATGATAAGTTAATCTTTTATTTTTTATTTTTTCTCTTTCCAATGTTTTTAAGAAAAAATCAATCAATGACTTCTCCCAAGAGCTAACCTTTCTCCTGTCTTTGTATCTTTGTTCTGTTTTGTCAATATTGATCCAACTGATTTAAAACTTAAAATTTTATTTAGCAATTTCTAATCATCTTTGGCACAATTACATCATTTTTTTTTTTCTTTTTTTTCAGTTTATGGCTAGGGCTGGGCCTGAACCCACCACCTCTGACATATGGGGCTGGTGCCCCACTCCTTTGAGCCACAGGTACCACCCAGCACAATTACATTTTAATAATAATATTTTGGGTTAGCCTATATTTTCATATTTCTTCAATTATCTTGTTGCTGTGGTTTGAATAATTTCTACAAAACTTATGCTGAAATTTAATAGACAATGTAAATATTATAAGGTGGAGCCTTTGAAAGGTGATTAGATCATGAGGGCTCCATCCTCTAGAATGGATTAATGGCATTACCATGACAAGGAGTTAATTATTTTGTGAGTGTGCTCCTGATAAATGAAAGAAGTTTGGCCCAATATTCTTTCTCTTTCATATTCTCACCCTCTCACCTTCTACCACTGGATGACATTTTCCAGACGTTATTGTCATGTGTTTGGACTTCACATTTACAGAATTACAAGCTAAATAATTATTTTGCTTTATAAATTACCTATTCTATGATATTATCTAATAGCAGCAGAAAACAAATCAAAATAATATTAGTATGGGAAGGGAGATTGTTGCTATTACAAAAACTTGAATATGTGGAAGTAGCTTTGGAACTGAGTAATGGGCTGGAAGGATTTGGAGGAGCAGTCCAGAAAAATCTTCTATTTCTATGAATGGAGCATTAAGGGCAGTTCTGGAAGAGATCAGATGAGAACTCCAAAAGTAGGGAAAGCCTGAATCTTCTTAGAGAATAATTAAATGGTCATCATCAGAATGTTGATAGAAATATGGACAGTAAAGACCATTCTTGTAAGGTCTCAGACAAAAATGGGAAATAAGGTATTGGGAACTAGAGTAAGGGGTTTCTTTGTTATAAAATGACAAGGGCCTTGGCTGAACTGTGTCCATGTCCTGTGACTTTATAGAATGCAGAACTTGAGAGCACTGAATGAGGATATTTGCACAAGAAATATTTAAGAAGCAAAGCATTTAGGCTGTTGCATGACTACCTTTAATGAGAATAAAGGATGAAATTAATGAACTTAATGATGAAATTTATAATTAAAAGAGAAAAAGAACAAAAAGAAATTAAAATTTAAAAAATAAAATAGAATCCATAGTTTGGCCATTAAAGGGTAGAGAAAAATATGTTTAGGTGAAAATGCAAAGGGTTTGGCCCAACAACCATTTGTTGCAGAGATTAATATGGGTACAAGAAATTTAAGTGTTTTTAATCAAGAAAGTGAGAGAAATACCCTTAAAGCATTTCAAATATCTTTGGTGTTATTTCTCTTATCAGAGGCCCAGAGCTAGAAGAAGGCAGAATGTTTTCATGGGCTTGCTGCTCAGTGTTCCTACTGGCCTCTACTCCCTGGATCTGGAACAGCACTTCAGGTATGGCTCAAGTAGCCCCAGGTAAAACTTGATGTAATACTATGGAAGGTAAGGCCTTGGTAGCATACATGTGGTATCAATCTGCACACATACAGAATGCAGAAACTTTGGAGGCCTGGATTCTTCTACCTAGATTTCAAAAGTGTTGGAAATGTTTTGAAAGCCTAGGTAGTAACCTGCTACCTGGATGGAGCTGCTACATAATCCCCACTATGGTAAGGCCTAATAGAGTCATAGTAACAAGTTTGTCCTTGATACCCCAGAAATGTAGAGCTACCCATGCAGTGCCAGCTTGGGACAGTTGCGGACATAAGACTCTTTTTCATGAGAGTTGCTACTTTGGCTGACTAACTTATGTGATTAAAGCCATGGGAGGGGAACTGTCAGGTCCTTGGGAGCCCACCACTCATAACATATGCCTCTAATTCTGGAAATGGTTCAAAGCATTTAAAGTATAATATGGCTTTCTCTGTTGAGTTTTAGACTGACTTAATGTCCATTAATGCTTTATTTTATCTATTTTTCTTTTTTTGAATTGGAAATGTCTGTCCTACTCCCATCCCATCATCGTTATATTTTTTGGATGTAGATAACTTGTTTCAATTTCACAGGCTTGTAGTTTAAGCATTTGCCTCAGGTTGAATCTTGCCTTGAGTCTCACCTAAATATAATCCAGACAAGGCTCTGAATTAGTACTTTTGAGATGATACTGGAACAAGTTCATTCATTTGGGATTATTGAGGTAGAATAAATATATTTTTGTGTGTGAGAAGAACATGTATTTGGGAGGGCTGTGGATAGAATGCTATAGTTTTAATGTTTCCTCCAAAATCTATGTTAAAATTTAATTGGCATTGTATGTTTTAAGAGGCGTGGTTTTAAAGAGGTCATTAGGTTAGGATGACTCTATCCTCACAAACGGACTAATGCCATTATTGTGGACATGGTTGGTTGTCACAGGAGTAGGGTCCTGACAAAAGGAAAAAGTATGGTCCAACTGTCTCTCAATCTCTTTTTCTCTATCTCCCTCTGTATTACTGCTCTCTCATCTTTCTGAGTGTGATGACTTTCACCAGATGCTGGTGCCATGCATCCAGTCTCCAGAATCATGAGCCAATAAATTGCCTTCCTTTGTAAATTACGCAGTCTATGTAATTCTGTTATATAGTAAATGAAATGAACTAAATACTCATAGATCATATTTGAGGAGGAGGATAATATGAGTTTAAAACTCATCTATTGACTTGGCAATATGAATCTTTAATCTTCAATAAAATTTGAATAAATTTTAAATGCTATACATGTAGAGAATAATTACTTTTTTAAACCTTCTAGGGTATGCCCAAATGCCTCAATGAAGTCAATTTTTTAACCATTAGCTGAAGTATACGTTAACTCTTTAAATAATCTACTGCCTATATAGCCTGAATTTCACTGAAAGAGTCTTATTTTCTAATATTTAGAATTAAATCAAATTGGTACACAGTTCATTTAACCTGATTAATGGTAGGAAAATATGTACACCAATTAAGTCAGGTCATCAGTGTAGTTTTCCCAAGATTTAGAGCCCAATTTACAGGAAGAAAAGTTTTCATCTAGACCATCAGAGTTTGTTGTTATTCTGCTCCTAGGGAGGAAACAGTGAGAGGACAGCTAGAAAAGTAAACTCATAGACTCAGTTATTTTCAAAGAAATAACCAATGAGGTTAGGAGAATCAAGCAGCTTCACATACCAAGAGATAGCAAGGAAGTGCCACCCCAAACAAAAACCTCAAAGGTCTTTTATTAAACCAGAAAAAATCTATCTGCGCAAGACATATAACACAAAGTTAATTATAGATAGAAAGAAACAAAGAAATTTTGCAGCATCTGTGAATTGAGGAAATAATGGAAAAAAAGAGAGAACAGACTATCATAAGGTTATAAAGTAAAAGAGAAACAGCTACAATGCTGTGGTAGTAAACTGTAACTTCCCTCTTCTATGCTACTAATCTATATCTTAACCCTTAAGCAATTTCACCCTTGAGCCTTTTCCAGAATGAGACCCATAGGTCTATGTCTAAACTGCTGACCCCCTGATGGTGTCCCACAGGTATCCTGTTCAGTACACGGCAGGGTTGAGCAGTCTGGCTGCTATGCAGATCCTCAGGAAAGGCAACCTACCCTAAACTAACCCACAAGTGTTTCCAGGGGTAGGTAGATCCTTCATAAATACTTGCAATAGTCTAAAATTTTGTTTTAGGGCACACAAATTTTACTTCTTCAATTAATAAAACTTCAGAGTATGTTTTTTGCTTTTAGAAAGCATCTGCTAGGAATTAAAACAAATAGAGAAACAACAAACCAATCGTTATCAAGAACCTGTCCATTTAGTGGGAGGAAGGCATGTAAAAACAATAAATAGTTCTTTTAATCCTGAGTTCTACTTATAGCTCTGCTAGTAACAATTTATGACCTTTGCAAAGTTATTCAATATCTTAAATTCTTAGTTTCTTGTAAATATGGTGATATATTTACCTTTTATGCATAGGGTATCTAGGAGAATCAAAAGAAAAAATATAGAAATCAATTTTAAATGTTATTATATTGTATAAATGTGAATATAACATTATTAAATTATTTTTTAAAATTTCTAATTCAAGTCTAGTCCTTCATTAGAGAATGTCTAACAGCTCAGAAAGCAAATAGCCCAAAAACCTGAGATACTTAAGAAAATAGCTTTGTTTACTGGGAGATAAAGATTCAGTAAAAGTTCCTATAGCAATATATTACAGCCATGAACATAGAAGCATATATCATTGCTCTTTATTAATAAACTTGACATTTTTATATGTGTATGGGTGTGACAGTGGATTGCTGCTCATTAGCTTTCCCTCATATTTTGTGTAATTTAAGAAACAAAGAGAATGACACTGAAAAACTGTTATCCTGAATCTTACCTTTGCATTCAAAGAAATAGAGGCAGGTTGGGAGAGTAAAGACAAAATATTGAAAAAGGATTGTCTGCTTACTCCTGAAAAGACAAGTTCTCTTCCAAAACCATCTGCCATGTAATCAGATTCTCTGGTCATCACAGACAAACTCAGTCAAATCAAAGTACAGATGGTCCTTTATTACAAAACAACACAGGAGGCTTAGAATAGATGATACATTTGGTCATTTTTGCACATAAAGTCTCTGATTAAGTATGAAAAATGTGAACATTTGTTTATCTTGGAAAAACTGCTATTACTTGCCAGGCATGACCAATTAGTTATTTCTAAACTGTTATCCATATAATTAAGAAAAACAGCCATCTGTAAAGTCAGAAGTTTGTGTCTCTTTTCTGATCCACATGTAAATGTAATTTCTGAAATCTGATTTATTTAAAAGAGATTTATCAGGAAAAATACAAGAATGATAGGAATTGGTTTCTTTTAATAATTTTTGTTTCCTGTTTATTCCTCTACTTATGTGACAAATTTTCTTATTTCAGCAAATGTGGCTGAAATAAGAACAAACAAAATAATATTAAAAAATGTTGCTGGGATAGTTTTCAAATATAAAGCATGGTTGTTATATAGAAATGTGAACACGTAATATTAGAAATTTTATATTATTTGTCATCTTTTATCATTTTTTAAAAACAATTGTGTTTTGTTGAAAGAAATTAATTTCCCTACATAGTATTGATTAGAGCATTTTAAAATCCTCTGGATTCTATTACCTGAACATACAATTGAAAAACTATTTACTTCTAAAATTCACAATGTCTCTCAAAGGAATATTACTCTGAAAACCTACTACAGATTACTTAAAACGGTTTTACACCTTGATCAAAAAAAGTCTTTTTACTTACACTTTCTTCATTCATATGTTATATTGTACTGTCTTTAATTTTCCTTGGGAAAGTATATAAATGATGCCCATCCAAATTTAGAAAGGTCTTTCATAGCATTGATGCAGCCAACAATTCAACATATGCGTTCCTCACTCAAAGTTTGCTTTTTTTGTATCCTTTAGCATTCTATTTATTTATTTACTTATTTTCTTTTTTCTTTTTTTTTTTTTTTTTTTTTGAGATAGAGTCTCACTATGTCACTCTTGGCAGAGTGCTGTAGCATCATAGCTCACAGCAACCTCAAACTCCTGGGCTTCAGTGATTCTCTTACCTCAGCCTACCAAGTAGCTGGGACTGCAGGCTCCCGCCACAACGCCCAGCATTTTTTTTGTTATTGTTGTTTCAGTTGTCATTGTTGTTTAGTGGGCCTGGGGCAGGTTTTAACCCACCAGCCCCAGTATATGTGGCTGGTGCCCTAACCACTGAGCAATGGGCACCAAGCCTCCTTTAGCATTTTAAATCCTGTATTAGTTGTTAGGGTTTTCAGGGAAAAAGAACTAAAAAGAGATTATGTAATACACACACACACAAAGAAAACACATGTACATAAGTTAAATATGTTATAAGAAATTAGCTTATGTGATTATATAATGCCACCATGATCTAAGATCTATAGTCAGCAAGATGGAGACCCAGGAAAGCTGATGTATATTTCGGGCATGAGTCCAGA
This sequence comes from Loris lydekkerianus, assembly GCA_963574355.1. NCBI lineage: Eukaryota > Metazoa > Chordata > Mammalia > Primates > Lorisidae > Loris > Loris lydekkerianus. Next base: position 33,344 of record CAUYPK010055622.1, read on the forward strand.
GGCCTGTGAATACTGAGAGCTGATGATCTAAATTCTGGTCTGGAAGCTAGCAGGCTAAAACCAATGAAGGACCCATGCTTCAGTCTGACCAGAAGACAAATAGGAAAGACAAGGAGGAAAGATGGCGCAAGCAGTCCTGCAAAAAGGAATCATTTTCACTAAGCTTTTCTGTTCTTTTCAGGTCTTAGATTGTTTGGATTCGGCCCACCCACACTGGGGAGGGCAAAGGGCTTTACTCAGTCTACTAATACAAGGGTCAATTTCATCCAGAAACAGCCTCACACACACACCCAGAATAATTTTTGGATGAATGTCTGGACATTGTGTGGCCCAGTCAAGTTGACTAGTTGACTCATAACATTAGTCATCACACTTACATATCACAGAGGAAAAAATGAAATATTTACTAATTTAAAAAAATAACCTAATTAAAATCTCACTCTAGGGCGGTGCCTGTGGCTCAAAGGAGTACAGTGCTGGCCCCATATGCTGGAGGTGGCAGGTTCAAACCCAGCCCCAGCAAAAAACAAAACAAAACAAAACAAAAACCTGTAAAATCTCACTCTAATGTATATTTTACATGGTAGTAGATTCATGTATTGCTTGATCTTAATAAATATTACTTTATGATATGCTAATTATAATCTACATAATTAGCTAATAAAACATTTATGAAATTCTTGTTTATATTCCATTTTTTAGACATCATTATTGCAAGCGTTTTTCTATATTATAGAATTCAGCATCAAATTCTGAGCAAATGAACTAGTCTTGTAATTGCAGTTTTTATGTTTTTCTCCCCCAGTCATATTCTATAATTTCTTAAATTCCCAAAGTGGTGGAGGATGTGGCAAAACGAAAGTCATGCATCACTTAGCACCACCAGATATTCCCGAACCTGCTATTCATGCTGTTTAATCATATTTTCATCTGTCTTCTCTGTGTTTCATTTAAGCTTTTCTTCACATGTGAAACATTTAAAAAGACTACAAACTCTAATATAATTGAAATTATTAATGCAAAAGCAAAAGTACCAAATTATATCTTATAACCAGTTACTTTTCAAAATTGCATATTATTTTGTTTAAGTTTTCTTGTAAAAAATAAAATTCCATAGGAGAGTGTCAGACAAATACATTGTCTATCTAATGACGTTAAATTGTTTTTACTCAGTCCCCAAATAAGAAAATTTAATTTGTTGGTAACATGACATTTATATGTGAGCAGCAAATATTTTTGGCTATGCATGAATAATCAGTTGTGAATATTTAGCATTTTCAACTTAACTAGAGTATTTAGTCATTTTCGATATGTGATGTCACATTGTATATTTTTAATGGCTTATAAAATTGAAACACTTTTATATTTTAAATTTCTTCTAAAATTGAAGCACTTTTTAAAAATTAAATGCAACTTTTACTCTTTTAAAGTAGAATTGTTAATAATGGAAATACTAACATGGCAGAAAAGATAAATTCCTATATTAATGATAAAGGTGCTGTGCAGACAGATTGTTAGACATTTTCCATGAACTACATTTAGATTCTGCAACACTTGTCAAATGATTTTCACAGTATACCTCAAGTCCATGAGGGAGGTCATGTGCTCCCTGGATTAGTCAAATCTCGGGATAGTAAAGAAAAAGCATTTGCAACTGCAACTAAATCATATGCAAAAGGTGTATAATTTATTTCTCAACCAAAAAAAGCCACAATGTATAAGAAAAGTGCAGTGAGATAGAAGAAATACTGATTTTCATAAAATATAAACAACTTTAGAAGAGGTTGTTCTTATTATTACTATTATAATATTTTTACTATTAAAATTATAATTTCTAAAAAGTCTATTTCCCTGACTGCCTTAAAAATCAGATTTTCTGAAGCATTTTGGCTTCAGAATACTTTTCTCTTTTAAAAACTATTCAGGGTACCAAGGAATTTTTCTTTTTCTTTTGTGTGTGTGTGTGTGCTAGAATTATATTTTTCCTATTTTATCAAAGTATATCTTATAAATAAAAATTGTATATATTTACATTGTACAATTTGATAGTTTGATATATGAATTTATTATAAAATTATTATGACAATCAAGCTAATTAACACATCGTCACCATAGATAGGTATTTATTTTATGTGGTGAGATCACTTAAAATTCATTCGCTTAGCAATTTCAAGGATATACTATTTATTATTAACTTTGGTTGTGATGCTATACAACAGATCCTCAGATCATATATAAGTAAAATTCTGTACTTTTCACCAACATCTCCCTATTCACTCTTCCCTGCTCAGGTCCCTGGAAACCACCATTCTACATGGTGCATCTATGACTCTTTTAGGTCTTTTTGACTCTTTTATTATACATATAAGTGAGATCATGTAGTACTTTTCTTTGTGCCTGGCTTATTTTGCTCAGCATAATGTTCCCTAGGGTCATAAATGTTGCTAAACAAGATTTCCTTCTGTTTTAAGGCTGAATCACAGCCCTTTTTTTTTTTTTTTTTTTTTTTTTTTTTGTGTGTGTGTGTGTGTGTGTGTGTGTTTATACTATCTTCTTTGTTGATTCATCTATTGGTGGACACCTAGTTTTTTCCATATCACGAGTATTGGGAATACTGTTGAACATAGGAGTGGATTGCAAATATCTCTTCAATATACTAATTTCACTTCCTTTGTATATATACCCAGGAGTGGAGTTGCTTGAGCACATGGTAGTCTTATTATTAATTGTTTGAGGAATTTTTATACTGTTTTCCATAAGAGCTGAAATAATTTACATTCCTGCCAATGGTGTAAGAGAGCTTCTTTTCCTTTCCATACTTGCCAAGTTTTATTATTTTTTGGAATTTTGATAATAGCCATTCTAACAAGTGGACTTGATATGTCCTGGAGGTTTTAATTTGCACATCCCTGACTTCCCCCAGTGCTTTAAGTTGTATAGACATTTTAATAATATTAATAGTTCCAATCTACATATGAGTATTTCTTTTACCTGTGTCTTTATCAACTTATTTCATCAGATTTTTAGTTTTCAAGGTATAGCTCCTTCATCCCCTTGATTAAATTTATTTCTAAGTTTATTTTTTTATTGACTATTGGCTATTTTTGTTCCTTCTTTTGGCCAATGTCTATTCAGATTATTTGCTCATTTTTATATCAGATTATTTATTATTTTCTTATTATTGAGTTGCCTGAGTTCTTTATATATTTTATATATTAACCCTTTATCAAATAGTGATATTTTCTTCTGTTCTATAGGTTGTCTCTTTACCATGTTGACTATTTCTCTTGCTATGCAGAAGGTTATCAGTTTGATGCAATCTCAATTGTCTACTTTTTCTTTTGTTACCTGTGCTTTTATATCCAAAAGTTATTGCCCAGATTAATGTCAAGAAAACTTTCCCTTTTGTTTCCTTCTAGTAGTTTTATACTTCCAGATCTTATATGTAAGCTGTTGATCTATTTTGAGCTGATTTTGTGTACAGGGTAAAAGAATCAAAAATAAATGTTTGTAGGAATACTGTTTGGATACTATTTTAGTGTGAATCTTGCATAATCAGAATCATCTTAATTTTTTGCCTCATGTGAATTTTTGAATGCGATTATAAAATATTGCCTTACCTTTAATAATTTTGCTTTGTAACTACTGGAACAAAATCAAAATTTTCTAAGATTTAGCTGTTTTTCAGTAATAAAATTCACCTGATTGTCACTAAGGAATATTGACACGATCCTCCTGAATAGTTTTTTGATAAATGCATTACATAGTTATTTGGGGTAAGAAGTTGAAGTGCATTTATATTCTTTAACTCCTTTACTGTGTAGAATTCTGAACAGACAAATATTTAATTACCTAAACTTAACTACGCACAATAACATGTTTACTTTGTATGATAAATGCAGTTGTCAGCAATTCTGTGAGCATGTTGCACATACAACTTATATTTGGTGGTGCTCAGTTTTATAACTGTAGATATTTGATTTGCCAAATGTAACTTTAAATATGGTGACAATATAAATTAACTTTGTTTTAAAAAGATTGTTTCATCATGAATGACATTTAGAAAGCCATCCACTTTTTACTATGAATACCATATAAAAGACAGTGCTTTCAAACATCTAAAAACCATCCATGTGTAGTCTGGATGTTGGGCCCCTCCAAATCTCGTGTTGAAATTTGCTCCCCAGCACTGGAGGGCGGGCCCGGAATGGTGTTTGGGTCATGGGGGAAGTTCCCTCAGGAGTGGCTTGGAGCCCTCCTGACAGTGGGGAGTATGTTCTCCTATTATTAGTTCACATGGGGACTGGTCTTTAGAAGAGCCTGGCACTCCTTCCTCCCCCTCCTGCTCTGTCTCTGGCCAGGTGACATGCTTACTTCCCTTTCCCTTTGTACTTATTGGGTGCTCTGTGAATCCCTCACCAGAAGCAGGTGCCATACAGTCTGCAGAACATTGACCCAGATAAACATCTTTCCTTTACAAATTACAGAGCCTCAGGTATTCCTTTTATAGCATACAAAACAAGCTAAACACCTCCAAAAATAGTTTTGGTACAATAGATGTTTTCATTGCACCATGTAGCTGTGTATTCAGTATACTTTTGAGTTTCTATTTGAAAATAGAATTTTTACATCATAGTACTTGAAATTCATAAAGAAAGGATATTCAATTGTGTTAATAATGACAAGATTTTGACAGAAAATTCTAATCATTTTAGACTCAATTGATGGGATATATATATATGTGTGTGTGTATATCTATCTATCTATCTATCTATCTATCTATCTATCTATCTATCTATTTATCACCAAAAGAATGAAAGCTTTCTGGTACAGGAAAGTAAACTGACATACAACTTATTGATATTTTACTAATTATAACATTTTTATAAAGAGGTCTGTGCAGTTTTCAAGATGTGTAGTATTCAGTTACTAAGCTAAAAAGATTGAAATTGCCTTTACAGTTTTCTGCCTCTATCATTTTTATAACCTGAGCATGTTATTTGGGTAATAACAAATAGAAAAGTATGAGTAGACTAATAGTGTTCTTTATAACTAAAACACATGGCCAGAATATATCCTAAACACAGTAGCATAAAAAGCATTCATATGAATGACAATCACAGATACATCCCGCATGTCTGTGTGTAAATATACTAGTGTGGGAATCTCCATTCAAAATAGTTTGTAATACTTGGCTCTACACTGCTATAATACATGCAGGGAAGCCATGAGAGGTCAATTAAAGTTGAATAACTAAGCCCCAACCCAGCATTTTTAAGGAATCAAGGCTATAGTTTACTACATACTAAAAGCATTTCATTAAACAATTTAGAATAATGGCTTGGAGTTTTGTTGGTAGCTATTAGTAATACTGACTGTGAAGCAGCTGCTTGATTTAATTGGCAAACACTTGTTCTTTTCATTTACAAGCAAAATTAGCACCTACACTCTTGCCAATAAATTAGATATCGTACCTATTCTGAAATGAGCACCACTAACTACTGACTGTATTTAGAGCAAATAACTTAACACCCTTGCCTCTTGTTCTGGTACTGATATATCATATCCTTATACAACAAGTTCTTCTGTACATGTCACACTTTTTTACTAATGAAGTGACTCACCAAATAATCTCCTTATTGTATTGCATTCATTGAATGGAGTTCCACTGTGTGGCAAAGCATAATATAATTTGGTGGAAGTCTGCTGTGGAATTGGTTCTCCATATGTAAAAGGCATAGTTTTATTCATATGGCTGCCTTAAACCTTTAAGAGCACAATTTTCATTTCTTAATAGTCTGGTTATATTCTTTTAGAAAATAAGAAGTCTCATGTTGTTTAGAAGCAAATTGGTAGCTTTGGGATTTTGAAATGTCTTTCTACTGGTCTTCCTCACCCCCTTTCCAGCCCCATACACACACACACACACACACACACACACACACACCCCATAGTAGTGTTAATCTGAGACACAGTTAGGAAAATATGAACATATACAGAAAAAAAATTCCAAATAATACCAAACTACCCAAAGCTAAGCTGAGTGAATATGATCTAGATATTTATCCATTTATATCTATATGTATATAAAACAATCACTGAAGTGATTCTTTCATTAACAACATTCTACAAATGAATGAAAAGATTTTAGAGAGAATGTCTGAACCCAATCTCTTTAATAACTGCAAAGAAGTAATAATTCACACAGAAATTCAGTATTTCAAACTATTTTTAAAACTGAAATGCAATTGCAATGAATTACTGATTATATATTGATTATGTTTAATAATCAATTTTGAATTCTTCTCTGCCAAACATAGCCTACCAAATGCCTGGATCTTGACGTAGGACAGATTCCTAAGTGAGAGAGAGACAGATTTGACTGAGTCAGTCTAGTGAGTTACTGAGTGGGATTTGGATTTGGTTGTTACTCTTGCTCCCTACGGTGTATTTGTAATGTTACTGTAAAAGGATCCTGGGCCCAGGACTCTGGATGGCTCCTGTCTCAGGGCTGAGTTGTTGCTTGTTTTTTTTTTTTTTGTTGTTGTTGTTGTTGTTGTTGTTGTTGTTGTTCTAGAAGGAGAAAGCTTCCAGGCAGGCTGAGGTTGTGTGCCCTTCCCATTGCTGTAGTTTGTCCCACAGACCTGCACAACTGGAGAGGCCTTCTGGTCAACAGATTCCTCTCTTTCTCGTGAATACCAAGTGGATGTCTAAGAAAAATCATCTGCAAATGCCCTTGTGTCCAGTCCTCCCAGGAGTCCCACACTGTCATGCTGACCTTTAGCAATTTGATAGTCAGGGGGGCTATCTGACTTCTTCTTGCCTACTCTTGTAGTAACCTACACCACTTTCTACCTTGCTCCGTACACAAAAGTGCTGTTTCTTCCCTAAATTCAGGCCGCTGGCTGGCCTGGTATTGGGTGTCTATCTATTTTCAGTTCTTGGTGTGATCTTGGCTGAAGAAAGACCAGACACACCAAAAGCAAGGCAAGCATAAAACAAAGTTTATTGAGGAAGGGCAGGACAGATGTATGAAGTAAGATCAAGATAAATTTACCCACAGATGACACCCCTGTCATAAGAAGAGGCAGATGATCTAGGTACATCTTGTCTTATAATAGTGTCTGAACTAGTTAACCTGGTTGGGGGTGGGAGAGCGTCTACGAAGGAACAGATGACATGTCCAGGATCTCCCAAGAACTGAGAAACCAGAAAGTTGAGATATAATCAAGGTCACAAAAGAGAGTCTTTGGAGTATGCATACAAGGGAGACAGTATCCTCAAGTTCCTTCCCATCATTAAAATAATAAAAATCACAGCCACCAGTGCCAGGACAATTTGCAACTATCATGGCAATCCCTGGAAATTGTCTTACAAAGGTAGAGAAGGGGAGGACTCTCCCTTCTTGGAATTCTCCACTCTTTTCCAAGAATAATCATGAATATTCCACCTCCAACTTAACATATTATTATGGATTACCATAATGGGACAGACTCTTCCCCTGGGGGGCTACTCTCTACTGACTTTCTTGTGAACTCTAGTTTGTATACTCTGTCTTTAAACTCAGGGTCTTCTCTCCTCATGGGTAGATGTGTGCCTTGTCCTGAACAGGCTACGCTTTAATACTTTGGCAGTTTTCCTGCTTGTATCTTGCTTGGCTTGCTCCTTTATTCTGTTGTAACAATAATGACTCTTCCGTACTAGCAATCAAGATCCTGGGAATGTGACCCTGACGTCTGGCCCCCACACCTGACAGCCCTAACTGTTCATATTCCAATTTCTACTCTGCAATGTTTTTGCAATATTTTCCGTCATTTGAAAAGGTATGAGTTGACTACAATATTGTATTTCTCTTCTGATATAAAATGATCAAGACTTTACAATACTCAATGGAAATATTATTCAGCCATAAAAAAAGAAATCCTGTCATTTTGCAGCAAGATAATATGAGACTGGAGGACATAATGTTAAATCAAATAAACCAGGTACCGAAAGATAAATATCACATGATCTCACTCCTAATGGGAGTTTCAAAAGTTAATCTCATGGATGCAGACAACAGAATTGGGGTTACCAGAAGCTGGGAAGAGTAGGGAGCAGGAGGAATGAAGACAGGTTGATTAATGGATACAAAAATACAGTTAGATCGAAAAAAATAAGTTCTAATGTACCATAGCACAGCTGGGTGACTATAGTTAACTATAATTTGTTGAACATTATAAAACAGCTAGAAGAACTCTGAAATGTTCCCAACATACATACACACAGATTATTTTATGTGTATATATGTATATGTATGTATATATAAATGTTTGAGATGATCAATATCCCAATTACCTTGTTTTGATCAATATATATGGTATTTATGTATTAAATATCACATATGGCAGCGTCTGTGGCTAAAAAGGAGTAGGACGCCGGCCGCATATACCGGAGGTGGCAGGTTCAAACCAACCCCCAGCCACAAACTGCCAAAAAAAAAAAAAAAAAAAAAAAATATATATATATATATATATCATATGTACACCATAAGTATGTATAATTATGTGTTAATAAAGAAAAAGAATTCATCTCAATACTTCTGACACAATTTTTTGATTAAATTTATTGCATTTTCCAACTTTTTATTTTTTTATTCTGTTTCAGACAGAGTGTCACTCTGTGGTCCTGGCTAGAGTGCAGTGGCATTATCATAGCTCACTACAACCTCAAACTCCCAGGCTCAAGTCATTCTCATTCCTCAGCCTCCATAGTAGCAGTAGTTATACACCACTTTGCCTTGCTAATTTTTCTATTTTTTGTAGAGATATGGGGTCTCATTCTTATTCAGGCTGGTCTCAAACTCTGAGCTAACGGGACCCCTTGCCTTGGCTACCCAGAGTGCTAAGATTGGTTCAAGACCATATGGGTCCCACATTTCCCAATCAGGAAATTGCCCTCTAATTTCCTCTCTGTATAGTAACAATTTATTTATGTTTTTTTTCTCTGCTATGCAAATACATCCTTATTGTCCCTCTTCTGTACCTTTCTTAGCTATTATGCCTAGCACATTATCTTCCTTACCAATCATTTCTTCTCTCTCTTTTTTAAAAAATATTTTTACTTAGGATTTATTTAAATTATTATTGTTTTATGAATTTTTTCCACATTATTTCATTCCATATTCTTCTCTCTTCTCCTAGATAGGTTAACACCTTAGTATTCTGGAGTTCAGATTAGCATGTATTTTGGGATAGTGTCCTTCAACTGTTGCTGTATGATGTATTAGTTATGTATCTTTAGAATATTAGAATTTGAAGCTCTTAGGGAGAAGATCATGAGAGCTTATGTCCAACATAAGCACCAGCATCATATAATAGCCAATTATTAATTGATGATCATTAGTAATCATGTAGTGAAATTACATAATTGTTCCATGAAATAAAATCTGTACCTATACACATAAGAAATTCAGTATCTGAATTTATCTGATCCTCTGTTAGGGTCAAACTCAGCTCAGCCACAAAATAAAAATCTAATTTGGACAACATTTGTCAAGACTCTTGTTTTGAATCATCACATACTTTTTGTTTCCAATTACTGTTTCAGTTTATCTAAGTCATGAATAAAATAAAAACTACATTGTTGCTAGCTCTTTCCATTCTTCATTCTTAAGTTCAACTTTAACCTTTAGACTAATTCTAAAGTTCAAAGTTCAAAGGCTCTAGAGGCTGTTAAAGTATTCCTCTGGGGGAAAGGCAGAAGAAACAGTTGGTGGCTAACTTAGGTGCTCAAAGTTAAAACAGAACCCTGGGACCTTGGATAGGAGAAATTCCAGACACTATTCTGCCTTCTCAAAAAGATGTTATAATTACTGCTTTCCTTAGGCACCACTAGTGCCCTTCTGTCTTTCATCTCCTGAGTTTTCTCATTGCTTCAGGCAACCTGAACTTGATCTGAGGGAACTGTAGGGCATAGACCATCATTGAATCATGTAGCATATAGATAATTAGTGGGAGCCATCACCTATACTACTACCTACCTGAGAGTATAACACTCTCAGTAACTCAAAAATCATAATTTTATTTCTCGAGCATTGTGTCTACAATGAATCCTTCTTTGACAATCCTGCCTAAGGGTCAATTTGGGTTATGGAGAAAATTTGTATTTATTGTTTTGCTGTCCAGTTTAAGATTAACATAATATCAGAAATGATTTGTGGTACAAATAAAAGAGAATGAGAAGGTAGGATTTGTCATTTGGCACAGCGCCACAAACAATGTCATTAGGAACCTAACTCTTTTAACTATCTTACTCTACTTACAATGTATATTTCTTTTGTGTTGTCATTTGAAATGCCTGCCTTGTGGATAAGTAACATATCTTCGGAAAACAAGCCCGAAAAATTGGTGAAAAAGTGTGAAAACTGGAGTATTTTTGTGGCTTCCTCTGTCACCAATGTATTACATATAACCTAGAAACCACCTATTGTCCCATGAAACTTTTATTTTAGAATTCATTAACAAGACCTATGCTATATGAGCACTTTATAAGAAAAAGAATGGATATTTTAAACTTCTAATTGAAAGTGAGCTAAAGTTCATGCCTCTGTAATCATTGATTTTATAGTGAATACTAAGGGATGGAAATATAAAGAAAAAATAACTTTGGTGAAAGATTAACTCTTATTGTTAAATTATGTAGAAGGCATAAAATATAATGTTTCAAAATATGTGATACATGAATTATATAGACTGTGGTACTAAATTCACAATAAAAAGAGGGGTTAAGATCAGAAAAAATAATGTTTTTATTTTTAAGATACTATAAAAGACTAATATAAAAATCATGAATAATTGATTTTTATTCATGATTTGGTAACATATTTAAAACATTGTCATTATTATTTTGTGATGAATAGGTTTCCAGTTATGCCACCAAGGATACACAGAAAATGTCTTTTCTGCAAAGTAGCTTTTATCAAGTTGACTATAGCTCCAAGACATACATTAGTTTAGGAGGAAATGATTTATTTAGATTCCAATAATAGTCTTGCTGTCCTGGATACCAATCAATAGAGACATTTTCTAAAATTATTCACTTGACTCTGTCATCTATGCTGACATACAGCCAAAGAGTATTGTATGAGCTTTGAAAGAGATTAAGTTCTGGCATGTTGAAATAATGCTTTTATAAAGAACTTTCAATGTTAACAAAGCATATTTTAAGGACCTGATTGAATTAACTAACTATATTTTAAATTAGAGCAAGATATTTCTCTTCTTCACTTCATTATTTAAATATTCCCCTTCAAACAATCTTTCTCATTAATTTTTTGCCAGTTTGGACTGATTACTTACTAAATACAATTAGGTACAGGATTCAAATTAAGAAAATTATTTTTCTAGCAATAGTCATAAAATACGCCTTCTGTGTGTTGAACACTGCGCACCTAAGTTGTTTCAGAATTATCTCTGAAGTGAAGTAAGTGGAAGGGTGGGGGGATTAGAAAGAGGAGACAAATAGAAGACATTGAGAATTGTATTTCTAGCTGCTAAAATACAGCATGTTCTCGTAGGTTTTCCCTAATCCTGCCCGCACGCCTACTTTATTATCTTTATATTGACAAACTTCCTAAAAGAAGTCTTTGCATTTTAATAAGTCAACAAGATACATTTTTAACATAAAAATATTATGAAATGTTTCAGTCTGATAACCTTATTTTAGATCTAAGTAAAGTAAGAGTACCAAAAAAATCCATATATATATATATATATATATATGATTTAATGCTGTCACCTATAAAATAATTTATGATTTAGCATTTTCTATCTATGATCCAAAATACTCCCAGCTATTCCATATTACTTCAAACTTAGTTATTTATTAAAAATCTCTAAAATAATAGCTATGTCAAATATTCTAAGTATTAAAATAATTAATTAATTCATGTATATAATATAACTTTTATGTTAAAATAAAAAAAATTCTTTTGCAAAGAGAAATATCCTCTACTATCCGACAGTAGGGGGACCACACCTATGGAGCACATTGCAAGTACAAGTTGGATCTATCATGTGTAGAACACAAATATCCTAATGCTATAATTGAGTAAATGAGATGAAAGCTATGCTGATTAGTATGATGTAAGCACTCCAATTTGTACAAATAATCAACACACTGAAATTGGCATAAATGTATTTATGATCTATGTACAAACAACTTAATAAAAAATAAAAAAAAACAAATATAGTGGAGATAAAACAATCCACAAATAGAAAAATCTTAATACCTTCTGTGTGGAAATATAATACATCAGAAAATTATTTCATAAAATAACTTTCACAGGTCTTGGAAAATACAAATCATTTAGTTAAAAAATGTTTATACCCCCTGTGGTTTTGGGAATACAGTTACCATTACCTCATATTTTAGGCCAATAACTACTAAAAACAAGAGCATAATGAGATATTCAAGTCAGAGTTAAAAAATGGCTGAGCATTTTAATATGGTCAATTCAAATTTATACTAACAGTTGAAAATTTGAAATATTTTGGCAACATGATTAGCATATTAGAAAAAGAAATGAGTATGATACTAAACCTGCTACAAAAAAGTGCACAAAAGAATGAGAAATTCTGTGCCTTTCTAATTTTTATAATATACTATTCCTTTTTCATATATTGAGGGAATCAAAAATATATAAATAAGAAAGTGATGTTACCCCTAATTATACAGACCAAAGATGGTTTATGCACATATTCCAGAATACATGTTTAAGATTTATTATGTACCCCCCTTTATCTCACTCTCACATGCATCTATTTATTTTATTCATTTATTTTATTTATACACTGCTCAAAACATTTTTGATGTGTGTGTAGAAGTTCTGGCTTATTTCTGGATATGATGACACCGACAGATCTCATTTTAAATTAGTAAATGGATATCTCCAATGATTACCCCATTGTCCTGACAAGACTACTGTATTTACTAGTATATTATTTGTTTTCCACTGTCCCAATGACTGTTTTACATATCTTTCTTATCTTCAATGCTCCAACACATTAATGGTACCCCCTTAATGGTACCTTATCTTTTTGCTTAATAATTAAGAAAATGTAAACAATTATTCAATAATCTCTGATCATCTCTCCTTCCACTACAAATCAATCAACATACCAGCATCCATATTAAAAATAAATGATGCTCTTTTGTCTTCATTAGAGAGATGTTCCTAACTCAATCATATGTGTGAGAGTTTAAAAAATTCTCAGCGGCTGAAAATAATAATGTTTATTCTTACTCTTTTTATAAGTCTATCAAAGAACTGCTGGCCCTTTTGCTTTCATAATATCATTGTTCTTACAGAATCCCAGGCTTAAAGAGTATTCAGTATCTGAAATGTGTTAGACAAACATGCACTATTGCTTTGTGCTTCTGTCCACAGGAAACACACATCACTTTTCATCACACATCAGCAGCCAAATCAAGTCACGTCACCACACATAACTTTGAGAGGATGGTGAAGTACAGGTAGTTCCCAGGTTGTGAATAAGATAAGTTCTATAGGTTTGTTCTTAAGATGAATTTGTATGTAAGTTGGAACGAGTACATTTATGTATTAGCTGTAATAGCCCCCATTTGTAAGTGCAGGTCTTAGGTCAGTTGGATGTTTGTAATTCGGAGGATACCTGTACAACCCCACCATGTGCCAGGGAGAGGAGAAAACTGGGATAATTGCTTCTCCAGATATCACTTCCAACGCACCTCTAGAAACTGCTACTGATATGATCCCGTAGGAGTATCACCCTGTTAATGGATTATTTGGTTCATACAAAACATATATTAATATCTCTTGTCTTAAACAAAACAATGAAAGGAAAATCAAAGAGAAAGAAAGCCTAGCATTTGTTGAATTATTTGTCAATTTTTCTATCACTCTATTTGTTTTGTTATTTTGCTACACCAAGCTTCTTGAAAAGGTCACATAGACTTCCTCTCCTGTTGCCATCTCCTTTTCTCTCTTCAACCCATCGTAATTAGGTGTTCATTCCTATATTTCTAAAGAAACAGTGCTTATCAACAATCAATTCAATGATTTAATTTTTTTTTTTCCATTTTTTTTGGCCAGGGCTGGGTTTGAACCTGCCACCTCCAGCATATGGGGCTGGTACCCTACTCCTTTGAGCCATAGGTGCTGCCCCCAAACTTTATTTTTCAACAGCCATATAAATAAGGGGAAGGGGAATGTGCCCGCGGGTGAGTAATGATTTAAATTTTATTCTCATCTAATTAAACTCTTTTAGTGACAGAGAAATTTCCATGCACTCTTACAAGGTCTCGCCTCACTCATGAGACCTGTTTACTTCCATGTATGTGCCTTAAAAACTCAGGTGGTCCACATGCTCACACATTTCAGGGGTATTGAGATGTTAAACCTCAGAGTCCACCATCAATAAGTAAAGATGAGAAGGATGAGTAAATGCCCTGTTCCTCAGCTTTCAGATGAACTGCTTTTGAAGTCATTCTGAATTATTTTCAAAGCTCAAGTTTAGTTAAACCTTCATTAACCTGTATCAGTTATGTCATTCATTTAACCCTAGTGGCTTTTTCTCATTCCCCGAGTTGCTTTTCCTATTACCTTCCTTGCTTGTCAGGTTATTTCCTATTAAACAATTACTCTCATATCCTCAATTTAGGCACTGAGCAACACAAAATAAAAATTGGTACAGAGGGTAACCATAGAAAAAAGATACTTAGAATGGCACTCTGAAACTGTTATCTTTCATTCATTAGATGAAGTCAAGGGCTGATTTTCATTGAAATTGTGAGAACTCTCAGCATGCTATAGCATTACCATGGCAGAGAAGAATGAACCATATAGTTGGAAATGAAATAATTGGCTTATTCAAAAGCTCAACTAATTAGGTGGACACTATTTGGGCAAAGGTAAAAATTATGTAGATCTGAAAAAAAAAAGAATAACAAGTTCATGTTAGCTAACTGTCACCTACAGCATGCTTTGAAAGCTACATTGTAACAATACCTTCACCTCCTATGACTATAGAGTGTAGGTGCTGAAAATCAGGTAAGAACAATTATCCTGAGAGTGGCTCAAAACTGAATTATCAACCTTAAGTTCCACTCTTTCTTAATAAAGAATTCTAACAGTTTCACACAAATATATTACAAAATGTATATGCATATCACATCATCAAGTTGTACATATTAAATACATACAATTTTAATTGTCAATTATGTCTTAATAAAGTTGAAAAAGCAGAATGAGATTATTTGGGTGGTTGTATGTTCTTGTTGGTGTTTATATTTCAGTCTTTCATAGCACCTGCTGAAGCTGCAATTCGGCAGGGACATATTTATAATATGAAAGCCATATTTGATAATGATTGATAATTGACGATGTAGCAGTGGTTATGTAGAAAGGCTTCTCTAAAAATAATGCATTTATAATGACATTTCATAGGTGGAAACAGAATGAAAAGAGCCATTAAGTCCTTTGTCCCAAGTCAAACTAATTAGAAGTATTGGAGCCAAGAATTCAAACTGGATATACTGGCTCCACTATACCATATAAGAAAAAGGTACTTACATCATGTAAATGAACTTAGAATTCACCTTAAGAACTGTTGAAGTCATTTTGGAATTTTTACAGCAGCTTTGATTTAAGAGTTTGGAAATTTTTTAGTATTCAGAAAGAGAGAGAATATCGTCCTGTTTTAGAATATCTATGTGAATATTTATGTGAAAATGGAGAGAAATAGACAGATTGCAGGGAGGCTTCTGAGGTAGAAATTATAGTTCTGAAAGATTGATTGGATATAGAGTAAGATGTAAGCAGGTATAATATTCGCAATATTCAAAACCCAAAGCAACATAAGTACCAATCAATCAGAGTGAATGTCAGATTAATCAGAATAGACAACAGCCATTGTCTGTCCTGGTTCATTATTGGTCTGAGTAAAAGAAAGAGACAGGAAGTGTGTAGTTCATGTTTCTGAATTAAGTGAATGGGCGGGAGGTCATCTAGTCTTTACTACTAGGATATACTTCTGTATTGAATAATAATGTGGGCATGTTTCTTTCACAAAGTACTTTTTAAAGTCTTTTCATTTGAAAAAATGGAAACAGTAGTGTTAACTTCTTTATATATTATGAGGAAGATCAAATAAACTATAGCATCTGTCATCAATTTCCTAGAAACAAAAAGAATCATATTTGTTTTCTAGTACTTATGAAGAAAGTGTTTTTAGAGTAATTATGCTCTTTTAAAGATTTTATTGATTGTAATATGAACTATATGTATGAGGTATTAAATATATAAGAGAAATTTATTTAGAACAAAAGAGTCAATATAGCAATGAACAGTCAATTAAATGTGTCTTCAATTTCCAAATAGAGTGCTATACTTTTTATAAATTACTGTAAGTTAACATAAATTCTAATATAAAAACACTACTATAAATTTATAAAATATATACATCCACACCAAAAAGGACATATATTCATCTTGTAGCTCTTAGTGTCCATACTGATTACAATACATGTTGTCTTGACTCAGCTACTTCTGCTTAATACAGGCTATAAAATAGCTGCTTGAGAGATGATAGAAAAGCAATGGAAATGAAAGAAAAATTAATATTGCATAACTTCTTGTGTGTTTTGACTTCAAATGGGATTTCAGAACACTAATAAATTATAATAAAAGTGTGCTTGAGAAAATAGGAGAAATTTTTATACATTCTTGATGGAATAATGCTATGACTTATTTTAGAGTGATTTATTAATAACAATAAAACTTTGAATATACATACACATGTGTTCAGATAGGTGCTCAAAGAAGCACATCAACAGAAACTCATGACATTACTTTTAATAGCATAAAATACTAAAATCAACTTGAATATTCCTGAGCAGACAACAAATAATGTTTTCAACACACTGGTACCAATTCACAAAATGCACAAAGCAGGAGTTGAAATGAGCAAGTTAAACACAGTTGCTGTCCCACAGAGATGTTCACAATACATTGTTACATGATAGAAGGAATTTTTAGTATTACAGAATATGAAATGATTCCTTTGGTGTAGCTGAGAAATGAATTTTATTCTAAGGACTCTAAGGCTGCTTTATGTCTGCCTTCCAGCCATATTAACAAAATTAGAATAAATATAACCCTTGTGCTTAGATCCCTCTGATATAATGAACACCTGATTAATTTCAGATTATGGGTGCCTGGAAATATAGACCGTTCTTAATTTGACTTGAGCCTCTGTTCAATACTGTAAAGAATAAAGTAAACCAATGCATTTATTTGTTTACCCCAGCAAGTGCACTCATAAGCACTTATAAGGAAATGCTTGTGTGTGTATCATAATTTAAGAAAGAACGCTAATGAAAACAATATCACTAAGCATTTCACCTATAATAGAATATTATGATGCTCTTTTAAATAATCAGATATGTAGGAAAGTATTAGATCAGGGAGGAAAAAAAGGAATGAAAGAGGGGAGAAAGGAGTTTATTTTTTAAAGTTTTCAATATATGATCCTAATTAATCCCCACCTATACTTTTGTGAAGCATGCCCCACACAAAGAACTGAACTGAATAGATGATTTTTTTCTGCATGTTCTCTCACATTTTCTGTTTTTATGATTTTGTTCATGCTATACCCTATGAAGAAATGTCCGTTCCTACATCTTTGAATGTCTACATCTTATCTGGTCTTGATAAACAACTCGATGGGCACCCATTTCACAAAGCCTTTCTTCATTAAATTCCATTCCAGCCAAACCCTCACTGAAATAATTTCTGAATATACATATTCACTGTTTATCTGATCCATTTAATAACATCTAGTCTATTCTATGGGTGTTAATGAATATCTTGTTGTTTTACTTGATCTATGAATAAGTAACTTTTCCCATTTTTCATTATGGGAGATACTAATGTTCTCTTTCTTGAACTGAATATTTTTACTCTGTAACTTTTTTTCTGAAGTATGTGTGCCTTTTACTTAGAGTGTTAATTAATCATCCAAAAATTCGGCTATTTTTCATTTAAGTATTTAGAGACATAACTAAGTAAAGTTGATTGTTGGTTATGAAAAAAATGCCCTTATAATGTCTTTTTTATACATGTATACATGCACACACATGTTTCTGCAATACAATTTTATAGATTAAATTCTACTTTATCAGTGTTATCATCCTTGCTTAAAAAATGTTTACAGAAAAAACTTTAATTTGACCTCATTTATTTCGTAAGTGTTATAAATCTATGCAAGCTGCTCACTGAAATTCTGCTTTTATGAATCCTAAAGTCTTAACATAGGCACAAATCACAGTTATCCTGTACCTTATGATAGGAAATGGCTTCTAAAGCTACCCCTAAATGCAAAAATATTTTACCTAGCATGTATGTATAATATATGTGCATATATGCTGTATGTGTATCTAACTACACAATAAAGTGAGATTTCCGATGTTTTCTTGTTATATATTTAAAAAAATTACTTTTCCCAGGGTGGCGCCTGTGGCTCAAGGAGTAAGGAGCCTGCCCTGTATACCGGAGATGGTGGGTTCAAACCCAGCCCTGGCCAAATAAAAAATAATTACTTTTTCTGAGTGCTACATTATATAGTCTATATTGCAGATGGAAAACATATTTACTCTATTTTTCCCCATTGTTTCTAACAACATTTGGTTATTATTTTCAATGCTCTCTCCACAAACTTAGTAACTACCCTAGTATTCCCCATCATAACAAAGACACCCCCACGGGCCCTTGCAAAGGCAATAGTATCTAACCCTTGCTTCTTCTATTTCATACTATTTTGTTGTCATTAAGCTTTAACCACAGTAGTCCTCCTTTCCATTGAACTTGACAAGCTCCTTTATATATTAAGAAACTTGTACTTCATTGTTTTTTTTGTTTGTTTTCCAAACTCTTTCCTCCAAATCAAACTTTCAACACTTCTCCTTTGGTGTTTAGCTAAACTATCACCTTCACAGAGGAATTTTCCCGGAGATTCTGGTAGTCCTCACCTTCTAAGTCTTTTTTATTCCATTTTCTAATAAATACTATTTCTTTCCTTTGTAGAGTTACCACTGACATGACACTAGTTGCTCCTTTAACTTGGTTAATCTCCTGAAGCTTCATCAGAATCCAAGATCCTTTAAAATAGAGTTTATCCTGTTTATTTTTTCTTTGAAATTCTAATACCTTGAGTAGAGTTTAGCACAAAGTAGCTGTCCAGTGAATAAATTAATGTCATTCATATATATATATATATATATATATATATACACACACACACATATATATGTATATATGTAAATGTATATGTACGTGCCAGAATAAGTTATGGTGATTTTGGTATCGTTGATGAATGTGAGGAGCTGCTGTGACGTAGAAAATAAATCAGTCACACATGTCAAATAGTTTAAAAATTTTTAAATCATAATGAACTATATTTTCCTTTAAATCTTGAATTGCCTATTCTAAAGACAGTAAAATTAGTTTTACATTTTTATACACAGAAATTCTTAGATTTGGGGAGGGCAATATCTTGTTTAAGTCAAAAGTAGGCCGTTTGCTGCTTCTTAAGAACTGGCTGTTGTGACAGCTGATGGAGGGAAGGGCACCGTTCTGATCCTCCCACACAGACAGAAACAGGGTGGCTGCTCGGCAATGGTGGAGCAGCTGCCTGAGAAGACTAATTCTAGTTCTGTGGCTTTTCCAACTTGAATACGAACTCTGTAAGGAAGAGAAGGGGAAAGTAAGAGAGCAAGAGAGAATAAATTCCTAGTAGTAATTTCTAAATCTGGACTACATCATTCCAAACAGAAATGTGGGAAGTGAAAAGAAGACCTAGACATTATGCAGATACAGATGAATATTTAATGCTTATTTTTTCTAGGTTAGAGGTATAAAGACATAAAAGAGAAATTTTAACTCAAAAAAAAGTACCTCCCTTTTTCATCAAAGCACAAACAGCAGAAAAGGGGAAAATAGACCCTGCGTTGAAAATGATGTGTTGTGACCTTGCCAGCTGTCTTGAGTGGCTTGCCCAGTTTTTGAGAACTTAAAAGAGAATTTCACCTGCTTATTCATAGGGGAATTTAATGTTGGAACACAGTACCTGTTCTGGCACAAATGAAATTCACAAGTTTACTTGAGTAAGCTTCTCTGGGAAGCTAAATTACTAAAGATTATTATTTTGATGTTACTTATGTGACTTTTGTTTTTTTTGCAAAAAAGGGCAGGCATGAAAAATTTAATGAATAAATATATAGTATTCATGGGTCTGCATCTGTGTTTTCAATTGAGATATTAAAATATTTTCTTAACATGTACTGAATTTTTCCTTGTCATTATCCACTAAAGAATGAAGAATAATAATTATTTACATAGTATTTGTAAATTGTTAGTTATAAGTAATTAAACATATTCTGAAATATACAGGAGAATGTTCATAGGCTAAATGCGAATACCACACCATTTTATATAGGGAACCTGAGTATCACTGAATTTTGGTATCAGAAGGAAGTCCTAGTACTAATCCCTTATAAATTGCAAAGGATAACTATATTTTATTTATGATTAAAGTTCAACATACAGACTACATCTGAGCACATGTTGCTTGTAGGATGAATACCAATATTGATGTTTATTGAGATGATAATAATAACTGCAGTGCAAACCATTTTGTTAATTTGAATAACTATATGACTATAAAAATAAATCAGGCTTATAGAAGATCAATTTAAATAAACATTATTTTTAATTTGATCAGATTCTTTTTTATAAGTATATTCTTATCCCTTCTCACAAGATTATGTTTAAAGAGTGTTGTCCTCTTTCTCAGGTAGACTTTTCTAAAGAGCTGAAAAAAATAAATCTAATAAAAAAGACCAGTGTGCTCCGTTCCTATTTAGCGAATGTTTGCCAGAACTTTTAAATCTGTAGATTATTAGCAACATTTCAAGTATCAAATGGTTTAATTCCTACCAGTAGTAAGATAAATTCATACCTCTTTTAAATTGTGGGATTTCTTTTTCCCTTTTTTTTTTTTCCCCCCACCAAAGACTAAAACTTTTCCATTGGAAAGAAGAGGAGTGAAGATAAAGAACATTTACATTCCATTTGTTTTAAAGAAAATGCCTGTGGGGCACATTTCATTTATGTGAAGCCTTAATGTTAATGGCATCAATATATTACACCAGCTCAAATTTAAGATAGAAGTAGCAGCTATTAACTTAGCTTAAAAAATATCAATTTCAAGAATTTCCCTTCAGCTTTTCAACTTTATTCCAAAGCATATACACATCAAAAGACTAAGGAAGTTTCTTAAAACTCATTTTCTTCATTCGCTTCATGCAAACAATAAACAATTCCTGTTGATTATGTGCCCCAAATATATTAAACACACAGACATTGCCATAGAGCTTACTAGCCTGAGTTCTGCTATTTTCTGATGAGGATTGATGTGAGTTGATGTCATTCTCCTGCTACTTTTAGAACTCTTTGTCTTTGTCTTTTCACAATTTGACTATAACGTGCACTGGAGACCTTTTCATATTGAGTCTATTTGGGTACTTTAAACTTCCTATACATGGATGTCCATTTCTCACGAAGACACTGGAAGTTTTCAGCCATTACTTTATTAAATGGGATTTCCCAGTTTTTCTCCTTATGAGATTCCCCAAACTCAAATGTTTATTTACTTGATGGTGGCCCATGTGTCAAATAGGCTTTTTTTCATTTTTAATTTATTTCTCCCTTTTTTTTTTTGGTTTTTGTCTCAGTGTTTAAGAAGACCTATCTTTAAGTTAAGGAATGCTTTCCTCTGCTTGATATAGTGTATGGCTGGAGCCCTTAATCATATTTTTATTTAATTCATTGGATTCTTGCATAGTAGGGTTTCTCTTTTTGTGCTATCTCTTTGTTGTCACTGTCATTCAGAATATGACGTTTTTATGATTTCTTAGCTTTGTCTGTGTTCTCTTGTATCTCAGTGACTTTCATTCAGTTATTATTTTGAATTTCTTTTCAAGTATTTCATAGATTTAATTTTTTATGTATTGTTACTGGAGAAATATTGTTTCTTTAGAGGTGTCATGTTTTCTTACTTGTTAAAAAATGTTTTATATTGATAATCATGCATTTAGAGTAACAGTTACTCTTTCAATTTTATGTATTGGCTTTTATAAGAAAACACTTGTTCCTGAAGACATATTTATAGTGTTGGTATGGTAGGGCGCTTTGGCTTTGAACATGCATGGATGCAGTAGTATAGTTTTTGTATGATTTATTCAATTGTAATGAATGTCAGTGGTTATCTGTGACCTCCTCAGTGGCTGAGGCTGCAATTGTCAGTGAAGACTGTGACAAGGTTTTCCTGGGAATAAGGAGATCAGTTTGGCCCAGTATGTGGGTTCCTACCCAGCCCTTCTGGTGCCAGTAGTGGAAGTGATGGTCAGTCAGGCCATAGGATCCAGGGTGGTAGGTGTGGGTGCTGGAAGTGGCAGGATACGCGGGGGGAGATGAGAGTCATAGGGCTCTCAGGTAGTATACTTGGGTCCAGTAACAGTGGCAGTGGTATGAGTCTGGGAATGCTAGGCCTCAGGCTGTAGAAGGCACATATATTTGCTGGTGGGCAGGGCAAGCAACTCCTCAGGTCCCTGTGTGATATGCTTAGGTAGCGGCTTGGACAACAGATGAGGTCAGCTGGCCCTCAGGCTTGTGGACTCTGCATGTGGGTGTGCCTGTCCTTAGGACCCCTAAAATCATGCACAGGTACACATGGAAAGGAGCCTTCCAGGCCCTGAGTAGCACCATCACTGCATCCCTTTGTCCAGGGAGCCTTACTGGGCATGCTGGACTGCCTGTTCCTGTCATGTAGGACGCTGCATGGAATACAGTTGTGATATCTGGCAACACCTCTTTGTCCAGCTGGCCGGGCAGCACTGAAGCCCTCTGGGTGGATGTGGAGTAATATCACTGAGAGATGTGGAGGTACAGGGGATGCTGGGCTCCAGGGAAGGATGAAGCCTGTTGGAGCAGGGTCTCTCAAAATGCTGCTGTGCTTTAGCATCTTGAGTCTCCAGGGGTAAGTGGCACCAGCAGGAATTCCTTCTCTGGAACAATGTCATCACATGGATGCCAGGCAGCTCCCTCCACTAGGCCTAGTGCCTGTCAGGTCCAAGGAGTTCTCTATGACTAGGATTGAAGGTGGCTTTATTGAAAGTGTGGCCCCTTGGGGATCTCTTACTTACCTTTTTTCCACAATAGGAAGTTCCTTTTGGCTCTGAGCTAATTCTGGCTAGAGTTTTTCTTTCCTTCTGTACCTCTGACGGTCTTCCCATCACTCCCCTGGTGAATGCCAGGGCTTTCTCATAGGTGCTGTATGTCACAGCATAGCTTTATGTCACCCTTAATAGCAGTTCTGCTTTCAACTGTTAATGATCCTTTAGTGATGAGACAAAAGCTGAGTGCCTCACATCAGCTCTCGAAGTGATGTCTCCTCATTTCTAATTTTAGTATTTCAGCCTTCTTTTTTTCTTTAATTAATCTAGCTAAGAGGCTTTATGTTATTTTTGTGACTCTTAGAAAAAACAAACTTTTAGTTCCATTGGTATTTTCTATTGCTTTTATGTTGTCTATTTTATTTCTCTCTGGTCTAATATGCTTAATATGTTTAAGAGGTATCAGATTTGGTATGAACTTTTTTTTTTTTTTTTAGCTTTTGGCAGGGGCTGGGTTTCAACCTGCCACCCCCGGCATATGGGGCCGTCGCCCTACTCCTTTGAGCCACAGTAGCCACCCTGGTGCAAACATACTAATAATTGTGTTATGTCTTCTTGGTGAACTGAGCCTTTCATCATTACACAGTAATTTCTTCTTATTGACAGTTTTGATTTCTATAATTTCAGTTATCCATGGTTGACCATGGTTTAAAAGTATATATAAGTACAGTATATAAGATACTTTGAGAAAGAGGAAAAGAGAGACCACACATTCATGTAACTTTTATTATAGCATGCTATTATAATTTTTCTATTTTATTAGTAGTTATGACTGATTATTTTTTAATTTATAAATTAAATTTTACCATAATTATATATGTATAGAAAAAACATACTACAAAGCATTTGACACTATCACAATTTCCTGTATGGACTGGGAGTTCTTGGAACTTATCTCCCACTGATAGGGGATAGGGACTATTTTATACTGTCTTTCTTTCTCTCTTATAATAGTTTTTATTTTTTTATTTAAAGTCTATTTTATCTGTGTTAGTGTAGCACTCTAGCTTTCTTTTGGTTACCATTTGCATGGAGTCTCATTTTCTAATCTTTCACTTCAGCCTATGTATGTCTGTAAATCTGAAATAAGTTTTTGCTATCCAAATTCTGAATTCGATTTCTGACATTTCAGCTAAATCCCATTTTCACCCCTTCATTCAACTTGTTTAATTCATTTACATTCAGAGTAATTTCTAACAGAAATTAAATTACTCTTGTTATGTTGTCTTTTGTGTCTGGTCATCCTCCCTCTTTTTATAACTTAATGATTTTTTTTGTATTTTATTAAATTATTGAAGTAATATGCCTAGATTATATTTTCATTTCCATCTGTGTATATTCTATAGATATTTTCTTTGTAAGTACAATTACTACTACATAAAAATGTTAAATTTATAACATTATAATATAAACTGATAAAAATCTTGCTTGCATAGCAAAACTCTGGTTATTTACAATTCTATTACCCTACTTTGTGTTATTGCTGTCACAAATTGCATCTTTATATATTTTACATCCATTAACTTAAATTTCTAGGTTTTTAAACAATTTTTGTCATTTAATTCTATGTGCCAAAATTGCAATAGTATAGATTACTATATTTTTCCATATGTAATGAATTCTTTCAGGTTTTGTTTATCTGAAAAATTCATAATTTATCTTTTATTTTTTAAAAGACAATTTTGCCAACTATAGTATTCTTGGTTGACAGCTTTTTTTTTTTTTTTTTCTTTTTAAATTTCAGCAAAGATAAATTTAATTTAAATATATCAACCCACTTTCTTTTGGCCTGTAAAGTTTCTGTTGAGAAATGCACTGGTAATCATATGCAAGCTCCCATGAGTGGCAAATTGTTTTTCTCTTGGTACTTTTAAAATTTTCTCTTTGTCTTTATCATTAGATAGCATGACCATATAATGTGTGCCAGTGTGGTTCTTTTTAATTTTATTCCAGTTGGAGTTGTTTAAGATGCCTAGATCCATATGTTCATATCTTTCTTCATATATGAAAGTTATCAACTATTATTTCTTCAAGAAAAAATTACTGCCAATTTTTCTCATCTCTGTTTATGATTACCATGTGTATTTTTAATGGCTTGTGCTCCAATAAGTAACTTAGAATGTACCAAATATGTATATATTTTTTACTTATCTTGTCCCTTAAGTTCCTTGGACTGTTCATTATTTCTTCTCCTCCCTCTTCCTCCTCCTCCTTCTTCTTCTCCTTTCCCTTCTTCTTCTCCTTTTTCTTTGTTCTTGTTATTTTTTTGCCCCTCTAACCAAATCATTTCAAATGAACTATCTTAAAATTTGGTTAATCTTTCTTTTTTAGGTAAAGTCTGCTGAGGAATTCTGATAATTTTTTCAGCTCATAAGTTGTATTTTCAATTCGTGAATTTCTGTTTGGTTATTTGTTATAATTTATATTTCATTGTTCGTGTTATCATTGTGCTCATTCACAGTTTTTCTGTCATCCGTTCCCCTCCCTCCCTTTTTCCCTCCCTCCCTCCCTTCCAGCCTTCTTTCCTTCTTCCTTCCTTCTTTCTTTCCTCCCTTTCTTCTTTCCCCTTCCCTCCCTCATTCCTTCCTTTCTCCTCTCTCTGTCTCCTCTCTCTCTCTTTCTTTCTTTCTTTTTAGCTCTTTGAATATGTTTGAGTTATGTTCTTTGCCAGACAGCTGTTTTACTTTAAGGTTGGTTTCTGGAATTTTGCTCTTTTCATTAGGCTATATTTTCCTTCTTTGTTTATTTATTTATTTATTTTTGCCAGGTATTTGGTTGTTTCAAAAACAATTACCTTTCTCGATCCTTGTGTACTGACTTACTAGTAGCAGACCTTTATCATTCAGCCCAACAGGAGTTCCAGGGCCTCTGAACCCTGTTCTAATCTCTTGCTTTATCCAAGGTCTTTCTGTGAAATTTCATCTCTAACATGCTCTTCTTTGTTTGTAGCATTTGCAAACTCTAGTGCTGGTCCCATCCATGCTCCACGTTGGGGAAGAAAGAAGTCAATCTCTCAAGCATTTTACAGATAAGAAAGAATGGTGCACAGATAATCTACTCTCTTGTTTCCATTTCTGGGAAGGAGCCCTAGAATGATGGGTTTTCTATTAGTTGCTTGACTGTGTTCCACTTAGAGCGAAAAGACACAGATAAGTCTGCCAAACGCAGCAGATTTTACTATATGTCTTGTTAATTATACAATGATCTTTGTACTATAGCTTCTAAACTGTTCTCTAGAGTTCTCAAAGAGGTATGCTTATCTGAATACTGTTGCTGTCTATGAGAGAGGCAAGGCTTATAGATTCATTATATGCCATCTAGCTAAGGTCATTCTATACATTAATTTTGAAAAGAAATTATGTTCATGCTTTTAATTTTTTGTATTATTCTATGCTACTTGTGCACATTTATGGGTACACATGATATTTAGATACATTCATACAACATATAATGACCAAATCAGGATATTTAGTACATACAACCCCTCAAATATTTGTCATATCTTTATGCTGGAAACATTTCAAACCTTCCAGATATTTTGAAATATGCAATATACAACTGCTCATCTCACTGTGCTATATTAAAGACTTCTGTCTAACTATATGTTTGTACTTATTGCAACCAACCTCTCTTCATGCTGAAACCTCTTGTAACTAGCATTATACCCTTTTTTAAAAACTTTATTTATTTTTTATTTATTTTTTATTTATTTATTTAATTTTTGTCTGAGGCCAGGTTTGAACCCGTCACCTCCAGTGGCGTCCTACTCCTCTGAGCCACAGGTGCCACCCTATCATTATACCCTTTACATGTATGAAATTAACTTTTTAAGGTCTCATTAGGAGTAAGAATATGCAAAATTTGTCTTTCTGTGCCTAGTTTATTTCACTTAATATAATGTCCTCCAGGATCCCTTACATTGCTGCATATAAAAAGATTTTATTCTGTTTTTGGCTATTATGAATAGTGCTGCAATAAACATGGGGATACAGGTATCCCTATGATATAGCAGTTTCTTTTTCTTTGCATAAATACCCAATGATGGGATTTCTGAATCAAATGGCAATTATATTTTTAGTTTTTTGAGAAACTGCCATATTTTTTTTTCCATGATGACTATGCTAATTTATGTTTCCAATAATAGTTTATTTTTCTTTGCATCCTTAACCAGCATGTATTTTTTTTTTTTTTTTTTGATATTAGCCATTCTGCCTAGAGCAAAATGATATCTCATTGTGGTTTTTATTTCCATTTGTCTCATCATTGGTGAGGTTAAACATTTTTTAATTTATATGTCTTTGAAAATTTTATGGATTCCTAGAAAAATATCTATTCAGATATTTGGCCCACTTTTTGAAGAAAATATTTACCAACTATTTGTCCAATGGGATTAATATGCAAAATGTACAAGGAACTAAAACAACTGCAGAACATCTTATGCTTCTAATCCCTCTTGTTGGTTTCATATTCTTGTATGCTTTTTCAAATATTACATTGCATTTCTACCATGTATTTTTAAATTTATAATGAATATTTTTTTCAATATATTCACCTTTCTGAAAACTACATAATAGAGAGTTGGGGCCAAATACATTGATAAATTTTCAAAGGACAGATTTGCCATGCTAATACCCTATAAAGCAAGATCTATTAACTAAAATAATAAATAGATTATTATCTTTGTGATGCTAACAATTACATTTAAAAATAAAGACATGACGCCAAAGTACTCACCATGAAACAGAATTTACAGATTTTATGTTAAATAGTAGACTGGCTTAATTCACCTATTGAAAGAAAGAAAACTGCAAATAGAATTTAATGGAGGCACCTACTTTATTCTACACACAATGCATGGTTATTTAAATGACTAAGAATTATAATGGAGACAATGTTTAGCAGGAGAATGGATGTAACTCTTATTTTTTCTGTATATTTGTGGAGAAACAGTGCTAGGATTTGATGATAATGCAGCTAATGCAAATAATACAACCATGGAACAGAAATTGATAATATTCTACAAAAATATACATAAACATATTCTTCAGTTCAACCATCTCACTTCTAAGAGAATGTATCCTAAATAAACAGCCCTCACAATATAAGAAATTGTCATATGCTTATTTATTCTACAATTCAGACTTACCTATGTCCAATATAAGAAGTGATTGCATTAAACATGTTACATAAATACATTTGAGTATTATGCATCTGTCAAAAATTGAGAAACATATCTGTGTTAAAACAGAATGATTTGTAGAAGATGTTTCTATGTGAAAAAGCAAAATAAATATACTACATGCAATAATTTGTGTGTAAAAGGACATATAGACAAGACACATGCATTTTCTTCTACATTAAAAAAAAACACATTGGATAAGACAAATGATAATGTCAATTACAAAGAGCTTGGGGAAGTAGATATGAGCACATGACACTTTCATGAATAATGCTTTGTATAATATTGACTTTTGAAAAAAATGTAAATGTTAGTCATCTTTTAACTACAATAGGATGAAAGGGATAAAACCAAATATAATCATAAACAGAAATAGAATTCACATGATTAAGATACTCATGTGAATATAAAAATATTTAATTAAAAATTGTATTAATGCATATTTGTGTTTATTCATAATATCAGTAAATATATTAATGTGTTGGAAACAAAACAACTTATTTGAGAAGAAAGAATTTCAAACATTGAAAGAAAGTATGAAAATCATTGGCTAGATTGAAATTGGAGGTGTTTCTAATGACTAATGATTTCTAAAATGTGACTGACTGTTAACATGCAGGTACATGAGCAGATCTCTGTGTGTTTTAGGCATATGTCTATGTAGATGAATATATACATGTTTTCTAGTTTTGTTGCTTGAATGGACAAAACACAGATGCCAATAGCACAAATGCCAACAGCAATGAGTAAACTAAAGCACAGATGACAATAGCAATAAGGAATCTAAACACAGATCATGATTTCTAAAATTTTTCCAATAAAAGGAGCTAAGCTCCTTGAATGCACAGCTAATTCTTGAGTTGGTTTAGGGAAATATTAGATGACACTAGGACATCTTGCTGTGCCTGAAAGTAAGGAAACACCAAAACATAAACAAAAAATACTTGTTACAAAGGCACAGCTGTTACTTTGAATGGACTTCCAGTAACCAAATATGGGATAATATAGTCAAGGAGAGTGATAAATTACAAACTTTGAAACAGGATGGGAATCTATGAGTCTACATAACAAATCATGAAGAGAGAGAGAGAATAGGTGAAAAAGGGCCTTAGTCTTTTTTACTGTTGCTATAACAAACTAGCACAGGCTGGGCAATTTTTAGATAATAGAAGATTATTTGGCTTACAGTTTTGGAGGCTGGGATGTCTAAAGGAGTTTGTTGAGGGCCTTCAACTATGGCTGCTGATTGTGGAAAGTAAAAGGATAAGACAGTGCAAAAAAGCATGAGAAAGAAAAGCTGCAGAACATAACCTTTATTAGGAATCCAGACACTCTCACAGCAAAAATATCCAATCTCTGGGATAATGGACAGAGTCTTAATGAGTATTCCTTTTATTAGCCTTACAAATTTCCTAAGTTTTGAATTACTCTAAATAAATGTAAAATCAAAAATACATTTGCTGTGATTTTTCTACTTTGTAAGCATTTTACAAGTTTTTGTTTTGTTTTACAAGTTTTTTAGTATTTCTGTTGGAGGTAAAATACTTTCATGTTTCACCTAATATTTATTTCTTGATCCACAATACAAATGTTTTTACAAAATAGAGTATGAAAACAATTACCCTAATGATATCTAAGGAAATTTATCTTACTTTGGCTTTGATTATGAAGTTTTTAGAGTTTATTTTGTGATACTCTTTTCCGTTACTAATTCCATAATCTGCCCTTCAAGTTTGTCATAGTCAAATGAGATTAATTATGCATTTGTATTACTCATACAATTTTGAGCTAATTAGATTGTAAATAGCTTGATCTCTTTCATATTTTAATCTCTATTTTAAAAACCTGTGCATATTTAATTAATGTAGAAGCACTTACTGATAAATTAAAATTACAACATTATACAGTTTTTTCAGATACATAAGATACTGCTTTGTCTTTTGAAATTATCACAAGTTGAAAGAAGACAATGTTAAAACAGGTGTGCTTTGGGCACTTATTTCACCTTCTAACACGATGTTAATTCTTAGATATGAATAATATTTATGCAAGTATCCAATGTTTCAGACTGAAGTGTTTGAAAATATGATGATGGGGAGCCTCCAGTAATGATCATGAATCCACCTACATTTTAATTTGCTTCAGATGTACAGTACCTGTATAGGCTCTGATTAAAATAATCATAATTTTTTAATTGATGGATGAAGGAATTTGCTTTTAGGCAGTTCGTAAGAATTGCTACTATATCAATAAATTATCCTCACCTCTGTTAGATTAAGGAAAAAAATGAAAAAACGAAAAATGAAAAAGGAAAAAAAAGCACACAAATTCTGATAACCATAGAAGATGTCTAATCAATGTCAAGGGATGGAATAGGATATGTGATTCTATTATCTATACAGAATTTTGAGTCACAGAATATAATTGAGTGTAAAACACGTGCTCACCTTTGTTTGAATTTTATATATATTCTTCAAAATTAAAAGTCAGCACAAAGTTAATACTATTTAGTGTCCTCTTTTCTTCACTTAAAATCCTACATATAGTTCTTAATAAGCTCTCCACATATTATTGTTGCAATCTATTGTCTACTGCACTTTCAGTCTCAATTTTGCAATGTTATTTCTTCTACACAAACTTCATGTATGAGCATGTATGTATAAATGTATGTATGTATTTTAGAGGCAAAATCTTTCTCTGTTGCTCAGTCTCCAGTGCAATGGCATGATCACAACTCACTGTAATCTTGAACTCCTGGCCTCACATGATCCTCCCTCCTGAGTAGATGGGACTATTGGCATTTGCCACCACACCCAGAATTTTTTTTTTTAATTTTGTAGAGACAGAGTCTCATTGTGTTGCTCAGGCTAGTTTTAAACTCCTCCCCTCAAGCTGTCCTCCTTCCTCATCCTCACAACTTGCTGGAATTATTGTACCTCAACTTTAGAATATTTTCAAGTCTGCCCCCTCTGGAACTATACTTTCTAAGAAAGATGAATATTTTATAAGTGTTTTGTGCCTTAACTGGAGCATACCCATTTCATTAAGCATTACTTTACCTGTATCCCTGTAGTCACTAACCAGTGGTGACTATTCTCTAAGCACCCAAGCACTGTAACTTTACATGCTGGACTTGTTCTGGTTTTCCATCATCATGAATTCTAGAGCTATATGTGCTACTATTCTGGTGAGAATCCTGCCCTTTGAGTTAGATGTCCTCCTGTCATGTCACCCCACCCAACATCATTCTTCTTGCCATTATCTATAAGACCTTACATCTAACTTCAGTATTTGTCTCTGCTCCTATTTTTGCCAACATTCTGAGCGATCATAGTTTCCATATATTTGACCATTCCAATATGTAGCCTCTCTGTTTAAACTCCTCATCTCCGAAGATTTTTCTCCTCACCTCTTCAGCTGCATCCTTCCACATAATAATCTGGGCTTTGTTCTACCCTCTAGTGCAGGCGTCCTCAAACTTTTTAAACAGGGGGCCAATGCACTGACTCTCAGACTGTTGGAGGGCTGGACTATAGTTTAAAAAAAAAAACAAAAAACTATGAACAAATTCCTATGCACACTGCACATATCTTATTTTGAAGTAAAAAACAACATGGGAACAAATACAATTCACACTGCTTCATGTGGCCCGCGGGCCATAGTTTGAGGACCCCTGCTCTAGAGTTCCCACATCCACTGTTACTTCTAATCGTACTCTTCTGGAACCACCTGTTAGCACATTTCAGATGAAATACCTCCATCTGACCTCAAGTAAGCCTCTACTGTTCTCTGTGCCCAGTCTTCCTTTATTTCCCTCCACATGGACAGCTATAGTTCATTGTTTTAACCTGAATGCCAATGCCCTGAACCTCAATCCTTTTTATATTCTCATTACATCCATAAGGAAAATTCTACATGTATGCTTGTTCATCTGCTCTCCCAATTTCTAAATTAGATCTTCTGTAATCTATACCAACAAAGAAAAAACACTCAACATATTAAAGCATTTTCACTATTCATGTTGTCCATCAACCTCCACAATGACTATCTTCCCGCTCCTTATCTAGAACCCTACACAATTTGTTTTGTCAAATAATTTCTTGTACGTAATGAAATCTTTTAACTGGCAGGGAAGCATGCTCAAGGCATA
This sequence comes from Loris lydekkerianus, assembly GCA_963574355.1. Classification (NCBI taxonomy): domain Eukaryota; kingdom Metazoa; phylum Chordata; class Mammalia; order Primates; family Lorisidae; genus Loris; species Loris lydekkerianus. Next base: position 65,983 of record CAUYPK010055622.1, read on the forward strand.
TTGTTTTTTAAATAATCTACTGGATCCTATACCTTAATAAGCTACCACATTGTTTCCTATTTCATAAGAAAAATTCCTTAAAGTTTCTCCTAAAATTCCTAAAATTTCTCCACTCCTCACTTGCCTTTTTTTTTTTTTTTTTTTTTTTTTACCTCCTCATCCCAATTTAAGCTGTCTTTCTGTCCAATCATCCTATCCAAACAATACTTACTAATGCTCAGGATAGTGGTTAATTTGCAGGCCTATTTTTAGATTTAGTGTATATATCCTCTGTATCATTCCCTTTTTTCAAACATTTTTCTTGAATTTTGCCATCCAAACCCTATTAATATTATTCCGTGGTTTTGGCTCCAGTCTCTTGTTCACTTTTTCTGGGTTATCATCTCTATCTCTCTCAACACTGTATTCCAAGGTTCAGTCCTATATTTTTCCTCTTCTTAATCTCACCCCTTTATATGAATAGCTTCCATTGTCATTAATATATCATCTATATGCTAGGGATTATCAGATTTATATTTGAACTTCATTGAGCTTCGAATTCACATTTGCAACTGTTTACTGATACTTATAGGAACTAAAAGTTTTCCTAAAACACAGTGGAATCTTAAGTATATGTTAAATAAAGGACAATGTTGTCTCAAACTGAGCATATTTCAAGTTTGGAATGTCTTCCTCATACCCTCCCAATCACAGAAAATTAACTGTGTCTCCTCCCATGTTCCCTATCTCAGTGACTGACACCGCTATCCATCTTCATGAACATGATGGATACCGAGGAGTCACACTTACTTACCTTCACATATCGTATCCTATTTATCACTAAGTCTTGATTGTTTACTTCCCAAATGCCAGTAAAATCAGATTTATTTGCTTTCCAAAAAGTCACCACTCTCTCTATCATTTTCTATTGACCTAGTTTATAACTTTGTCTATTTACAACCACTGTACATCATAGTTCCTAACAAAATAATATTTTATAAATTCTTCCAAAATTTTATGTTTTGTTTTTATAATTTATTTGTCCTCCTTAGAAGATTTTTTTCTCTTTTATTATTGTATGCCCTATACATTCTTATTTTTCCTTTTAACTTTCATTGTTTAGATAATAGGTCAATATTACTTAAGACCTCTTCTCTACCTAGGAAGACTAAAATAATTCCTTAGTTTTCATGAGCTTATAGCTTTATACACTTTTTTTCATATAACTTGGATAATACGTTTTTATGTACACACTACACTGTAATTTATTTATTTATTTATTATTTTTTTTTTTTTACAAAAGAATGGTCTGTCATTTTTTGGTTTGTTTCCTCTCCTTCCCTGCCTCTCCAGCTATTTTGTCCGTAGTGACTAACCCTATTTCTGGCACCTCGTAGGAAATTAACTGCTGTTTGTAGAGTTAATAAATGAATGAGGAGAAACAAATATTCTGTTATAGGAGTACACAAATATTCTGTTATATGTAGCTTATGAAACTAACAGAATTCTGACTTTGAATGCTACCAACATATACTCTATGATTCATATGAAATGAGCACATGCAACATAGCCATAGAGAAAGTATAGGGTATATAAAAGTATGGTTTTTGTATTATATTTTGCAAAACAATTACATTTGTTCCTTAGTGGAAGCTTGCAGATATTGACAATACAAAATTACTTAAACTGAGTGAAAATTTTTCTACAGAGAAGAAAAATGTTTATTGCTCCTTTTCTTACCAAACGTTATAGTAATAGAAATTAGAACACAAGTTCAGAATGCTAAAATTCCAGTCATCTGAAGTACAACAAATTAAATCTCCTAAGATTAGGAAAAGGATTTGTTTTAGGATCTGAGATATAGTTAAGCCTGTAAGGGATGTTAACATGCTAGGTATGTGGATTGAAAAATATTAGGAATAAGTAGTCAGATAAATAATTACAGATTCTTTTTCTGTCTTATGTGAGATTTATGAAACTATTAATTGTGAATAATTCATTATTATACCCTTTCATGCACGCTGAAATGCAAATGTTTGGGCTATTTATTTAAAATAACCCATATGGTTTAGATACCAGATGTTCAGATGACAGAGTAGATAATTCTGTTCTAAAATTTAGAAAAGCATATCAAATTCTTCCCAGTGTGAAGGATAGCCTTGAAAAGGTATGCAAGAGAGGTGCCTATGAATTAACATTTTAAGTTATTTATAAAGGCTGAGAAGCTGACATATGGCTGATACATAAGAGTAAACTGATGGTTCAGCGCCCATGGAACAGTGGTTATGGTCCCAGCCACATACACCAAGGCTAGCCTGTTGGAGCACAGCCTGGGACAGCTAAAACAACAATGATAACTGCAGCAAAAAATAGCTGGTGTTGTGGTGGCTGCATGTAGTCCCAGCTACTTGGGAGGCTGAGGCAAGAGAATCGCTTAAGTCCAAGAGTTGGGGGTTGCTGTGATGCCACAGCACTCTACCCAGGGCGATAGCTTGAGACTCTGTCTCAAGAAAAAAAAAAAAAGTAAACTGATGATGATGATGGTAATTAAATTATTTATATACTCCCAACTGTAAGGTTATATTACTATCCCTATGGATAATAACGTACATTTATTTATTCACCTTCATTGAATATATGGGACTTGGTTTTAATTGTATACATAAGATTATTCCACATCACAAAGTCCCAGAGTTGCAGATGCTGATGCAAATGTAAAGAGAAAGGGATACTTTTGCACTGCAAAGCAATACAGCCTCTTTGGGAAGAAGTATGGAGAATTTTCAAAGAACTCAAATTAGAACATCCATTTGATCTTCAATCCCACTACGAGGCATCAACCCAGAAGGAAAAAAAAAAATCATGTTATCATAAGATCATTTGCACTAGGCTTTTAGTCACAGCTCAATTTACAATTGCTAAAAAGTAGAAACAACCTAAATGCCCACCAACTCAGGAATGAATTAACAATGTGTGGAATTTGTGTACCATGGAATACTATTTAGCCATAAAAGGATGGAGACTTTACATCTTTTGTATTGATCTGGAAGCATTGAAACACATTCTTAGTAAAGTATCACAAGAATAGAATAAAAATTAATTTTATTAGGAATCCAGTAGGCAATTTAACACACACTCACTTAGGAGGAGAAGTTAAATCTATTAAATTTGGAGGGAGAGGGAACAAGAGAGAAGAGATAGGAAGGGGGATTGGTGCACTCTCTGCTTAACGGGTAGGAGGTAAGGGTGTATGGCACACATTTTGGGTATGGAACACAGCTACAAGAGGGAATCTACCTAACAAATTCAAAAATTGTTACCTGGTTGTACCCTTATAGTAACTTGAAATCAATTAATCAATTGATCAATCAATCTATGAGTGGATAATGAATCAAGAAATTTGACAGACATCTACGTGTTGGAAATTCTGCTTCTGAGAAACATGTCTACTACTTTAAGTGGTATGAATTATATTCAGGAATTTAATTCAAAAATATATTTTAAGTTTTTCCTATATTAGTTGTGTACTAAGATATTTGAGGATTGAAAAAATCAATTTGGAGCTCTTTTCCTCAAAAAATCTTAATTTTTGGAAATATTTAGAAGAGACAAATACAATAATACAAATATTTATGAGAACTGTCACAAACATGAACATTTTGATGGAAAAACACATACTTCTACAGAGAAAAATGGCATATAGAATTTTGTGTATGTAAACATATCATTTAATGATGCTCATTGTTGGATTTTCTTTTGTTTCCTTTTGCTCAAGGAAACATTATACAATGTCTTGATAGTTTTAGTTCTTTCAATAATTAAACAATGTGAACAATAGTGTCAACAAAAATAAAGAGTAGAGAGACTTTAAAAGAAAAAGATATTTATTCAGTGCCTTTAATAACTCAACAATCTCTGCCATAGTGTCAACCTAAGTAAAAAACAGGCAAGGAGACTCTGAAAGAAAATGATATTTATCGCAGAATGGGCATTGCCTGGGAATACGCATCTGTGGTATGTTAAGTGCATATTCAGAGAGGTAAAGAAAGAAGAGTATTTCAAATGGAAAAAATGAGAATTACATAATTATTGTGAAATAATTTACAAAGATCAATAACATGGGTGGCTTCAGTCCAATGTTGAACAGGCAGTTCCTGGGCAGCTGTCACTGCAGAAATAAATTTGTTGTGTACGTTTGCGATGTTATTTGTGCAGGGTTATGGCTTTTGCACAATATTTTCAGTAGTTTTTTTTTTTTTTTTTTTTTTTTTTATCAGGTATTCATGCATGAGTACCCTCCCTTTTAGATCTGGGCTCTATAAGAGTTTTTACACAACTGTCTCCATTTTGATTCTGACAACTTTCACAATGGTCAACGGAAATTTCATAATACTCAAAAGGGTAATTTTCAAGAGATTGCTAGTTTCTGTCACCTCTTCTGTTTCCTCTTATTGTGCAGGCATCCTTTAGTGACAAGGTAAGGATGCTTCCTATACTTGATCAGTGGATTGGTAAATACACACCTACGACTTTGCCTTTTTAGCTTAAGTGTTACACACTAAGTATCCTTTGCCAGTCCCTTTACACAAATAATCACTAAAATGAGATAAAAATCAACTTTTTTTTCTAGTTTGCTAGTTGTTACCATTGTCCATTTATGAAAAGCGGGAAGTTTATCTTTCTTAAATAACCAAGGCAGTATAATAATTAATATCATGTGTCAACTGAAAAAGGCCATGGGGTGCCCAAATAGTCTATTCGTTTTTGATGTGTGTTTGAGGGTGTTTCTGAATGAGATTAGTATTTGAAGGGGTGGATGCAGTAGATTTGACTTCCCAATGTGGTTGGTGTCATCTAATTCACTGCGGACCTTAATAGAACAAATCATGGAGGAAGAAAGAGTTCACCCCTTTTACTTGTCTCTCTTGCTTGATCTGATACATCTAATGTCATCTTCTACCCTCTGAGTCAGGTTTATGTATCATCAGCTGCCCTGGTTCTCAGGCCTTCAAACTTAGACTGAATTATATCATGAACATTTCTAGGGTTGCAGGCTTGGAGATGAAAAATCTTGGCTCCTTTTTTTTTTTTTTTTCTTTTTGAGACAGTGTCTAACTTTGTCACCTTGGCTAGAATGCCATGGTGTCACAGCTCACAGCAACCTCAAACTCTTGGGCTTAAGCGATTCTCTTGCCTCAGCTTCCCAAGTAGCTGAGACTACAGGAGCCTGCCCAACGCCCAGCTATTTTTTTTTTTTTTTTTTTTTTTTTGCCGTTGTCATTGTTGTTTTAGCTGGCCTGGACTGTGGCCAGCACCCTGCCGACTGAGCTGGGGGCACCACTGTAAGAATTTCTTTAAGAGCTATTGAAATTTTACCTTTTTGTTTCTATTTGCAATTTTTAAAAATATGTTAATGGTATTTAAATTGTCAGTCTTTTTGGATCTGGAATCAGTTTTACGTATTTTACTTCACTATCAATATTCTATTTAGCCATCTACATTATTTTCCATATTTGTTTTCATTTGGACTAATCATTTCATTTTTACTGGTATATTTTTCTTTCTATTAACTTGTTACTTTCTCTTATAATTCATACTATTCTTCTAGTGGATCAAGTGAGATTTATTATAGTCCAAAACAAATGATTATATGATTAATTCTCTAATATTTTTAAGATATTACACATAAAGAGCTATTGATCTATCTTCTATATTACATATTTTATTTTTTATTTCTACATATAGTTTAAATAAAACAAAATATTAACTTATTTTTGTTTAGTCAATTTTTTTTACATTTAGTCAAATGTTTATTATTTCTAAATTCTTCATTTTTTCTTCTGTTTCTGTGCTATAGATTTTATTTATAGTCCTTCTACCTGGCAAACTTCTATAGGTCTTTCTCCTACACAAATACACAAATTCCTCTGAATTTTAGTCTGAAGAGTACATATTACAAATGGATTTAGGAAGGTTATTTTAAATGTCATTCCACTGTGTTCTGACTTTATCATTTATTTTGAAAAGTCACCTATCAGGGTGACTTTGTTTTTCCTTTGAAGGCATACATTCCCCAGTGTTACGTACAAGCATCAGGTTGTTTTGAGGACTTTTATTTTAGTCTTTGATTATCTGCCCCTTTACTGTGATATTCCGAGATGGCTTTTTTTCTTGCATTAAATCTATTGGACTTTACAGTGCTTCTTAAATGCATAGAATTGGTATTTTGTCATTGGTAATTGATAATTCTCAGCCTTTATACCCTCACATATTGTTTCTTTCATTCTTCATCTCCCTCTTTTTCTCACTCTAGGTTTCCTAGCATATGTATACTAGTCTTTTGGAGAATGTACAATGTATATCCTAATTCTTTCCTATACTCTGTGATACTTACATCTTTTCAATTGAAAAAATTGTTATTTTCTAATAAACCTTCACTTTGTTTATTCATTTCACTTCTTGTAATTTTGAATTCTAGAATTCAAGGGTTTGTTTACATCTTAATAATACTGAAATTCTTCATGCTTGTCTTTGTTTTGTTTGTTTTCCCTCACTTTCCTTTAACTTGTTAATTCAGTTATTTTAATATCTTGATATGCCTATTTTAACTTGATCATCTTTTTTTTTTTTTTTTTTTAAGAGACACAGCCTAACTTTATAACCCTTGCTAGAGTGCTATGGTATCACAACTCACAGCAACTTCCAACTGCTGGGCTTAAGCGATTCTCTTGCCTCAGCCTCCTGAGTAGCTGGGACTATGGGCACCCCCCAGAATGCCCAGCTATTTTTTTGCTGCCATTTGGCCAGGGCTGGGTTTGAACCCGCCACCCTCAGTATATGGGGCCGGCACCCTACCCACTGAGCCACAGGCACAGCCCTGATCATTTTTTTGTATGTTACAGTTTTCTATTTTTGATTAGCAGTAATATTTCTTTTTTCTCTGGAATTTTCACTGTAGATGTGTGTGTGTGGTGTGTGAGTTAATTATATACAAGTCATTATTCATAAATAGACCATCATTGTTCTGGATGATGTTAGAATTTTCCAGTGAGTGTGTTCTCCCTTTCCTCCACTAGGCAGATATGGGAAGGAGCAACACATTCCTCTTATATTGATATTTGTTATTGTCAAATTTATCAATCATTTTGTCTTTTATTTATTTTTTATGAAAGAAAGGCTTTTTTGGTACAAGATCATAGAAATTATCATTTCTCTTCAGGTGTCCAGTTTGTCAAACATACTACATATGCAAAATTTATATAAATTATGTGTTATATATACATATTTTAACAATATTGGAGTTATCAGGTATTCCAATTGATTTATCTGCTTCTTACAGTTGTATTTCTGTAATACACAAACATTACATATAAATATCACAAATTAAGAATGTTTCATGTTTTCTTAATTAGATATTTTAATTTAATCTGTATACTGTAATTTCATTTTGTAATCATTGTTTCTAACATTTGACTTTATCAAAACAGTGTCATAAGTTTTTCTGTGATTAGAGAAATAGATTGCTTGAGATAATATAACTAAACATATTGTAGAAACTGAATATATTAAAATTCTTTATAACAAATACCTAGCTATTCTCTATGTTTTTAATTTTCTATTGGTTTATACATTTTTTCAGACAACAATTGCTAGAATTTTTATCATTAAACAATTAATTATAGTCCACCATCTTATTGAACACCTCCTATGTACTAAGGCATTGTATATTATTCTAAGGACAAGTTTCTCCCAAATAAATAAGAAGTGATATTAAATAAAATTACAGCTCTCAAATGCTGAATTAAAGAATGTTATCAGCACAAACAGACTTATAGTTCTCAAATGTTGAATTAAAAAATGTTATCATCATAAAAATCTCAAACATATTATCATTGCTCGACAAAACAATGCAAAACATTTTAGATCATCATCTGAGACCTGTGTCATTTTAAAGTTGGCATTCTTTTATAATCTTCTTCTATAATTGTTGTTATCAAAACTAAACACACTCATTCCTGCCTTTTTATCTTTTCTTAAACACTGAATAAAACTTACTATTAAACTTCCTCATGCACTGAAATTGTCATCTCTTAAAATTTAGCTCATGTTCACAAAAAAAAAAAAAAAAAAAAATACTATTCTAATAGTCCCAGTCTGAAACTATTTCATGTCCATTAAGAAAATCAATTATGGTTGAATAAATTGTAGTATAGCCAAACAGTGAAATAAAATGCCACAATGACAACAAACTATCTCTAATTATGTACAACAGTGTGGATGAATATAACAAACACAAAGGTGAACAAAAGCAGCTGCTTGCATAAGAGAATATCCTGAGAGTGATTTCATTTATACAAAGTACAAAGAAAAGCAAAACAAATCATTATGTTGGAAGTCCACATAAGATTACATTTTTAAATAGTGATTAGAAGGGGCCATCAAAGATTTTCTGGGGTGTTAGTTAATGGAATATACTCCATTTAAGGAAATTCATTGAGCTGTACACTGTGATATGTGTATTTTTATGTGCATATTATATGAAGTACTTTAGTTATTTTTAAAAATCTGTTTCAATTTTTACCTAATTTACTTATCCATTAATTCAACATTTTTCCCGTTAGGCAATGGCTCTGCGCTAGTTAGTGTGCTTTGTATTGAGCGATTAAAAAAAGACATCTGGGTAAGATGGGTCCGACTAAGTCATTTGCAGTATATTACTGAAGTACAAGTGGAGAGACCCTTACCTATTTGAAAAATCAGGAAAAGCTAAACATTTTAAGGAATGAATCTAGAGTGCCTGAGGCCTAGTGCAACTTCCGAAGTCTGACTAGAAGCAGATCCATCGAGCTACTTCCACATAGCAATGACTCAGCCTGAAACTGCCTCTACCTAGATGCAGCCAACGTGGTACCATGCCATTGGCCCAACCCTGTCACGCACCTCATCTCCTGCCTTCTTTCCCTGCCCCTTCCCCATGCTTTATATAAGTGGGTGCTTGACGCAATAAAGTTGAGTTCCTGCTTAAAAAAAAAAAAAAAAAGAAATGAAATGAAATCAGAAAGGAAGAGCAAAGAGAGGGAAGGAGGGAAGGGAGTGGGGCTTTGGTGTGGTGTGTGCCACACCTTTTGGGCGCAAGACAGGACTGTAAGAGGGACTTTACCTAAAAAATGCAATCAGTGTAACCTGGTTTATTGTACCCTCAATGAATCCCCAACAATAAATAATAAAGAAAAAAAAAAATGAACAAAAGTTTGTACAAGAAGACAGTTGATAAAACCAGTAAGCATTAGTCAAAGCAGAAATGCAAGAAATAATCAGGTGCAAAGCAGGGAATTTCAGGAAATTCAGTATTAGTGCGGCAGGATTTTTATAGATGAGTGTGAAAAAACATACGCAATGAAAAATAAAACACCAGCGTAAGAAGAACCTCACAGGGAAACAACAGGTGACAGAGGTGAGAAGCACAGCCATTCCTAGCAGAGAGAACAAAGACAGGTTGAGGAGGGATGGATTAGAATGGCCTGTTCAGAAATCACAGTGCAGTGAGGTAGGTGAAATGTGAGGGAGGAAGCTGGGAACTGAGGCGAGAATTTGAGGTTAGGCACGCAGGCAAGTGACTGCCAGCCATCTTAGGCAAGTCAAGGGGGGAATATCCATATCCTTGTGACTGGGAAAGTGATATGAATATATTTTGCTACTAAACTAGCATGAATTTGGGGTGTGCACAGGGGATACATGCACAGGACATGAGTAAGTGAGGGGAAAACAGTTTTAGACATCTCTTGAAAAAAATTAATTTTCTTACTGTTGTAGTTTTTGTCAATGTCTTTAATTTGTTAATCTCATAATTTAATTTCCATATATAAGAAACAAGAATATTTTGTTTATTGTTAGTATATTCTCTAAATAAAATTCTAACCCATGAACTCTTCTGGTTTTTCATGATGTCATAATATAGTAAATAACTTTTCTTCATTTGCTTATGGTTTCTTATACAAATTAGGTATTATTTTATTTATTTATTTATTTTTTAATTTAATTTTTTTTTTTTTTTTGAGACAGAGTTTCACTATGTTGCCCTTGGTAGAATGCTATGGGGCCACAGCTCACAGCAACCTCAAACTCTTTGTCTTAAGCAATTTTCTTGCTATAGCCTGCCAAGTAGCTGGGACTACAGGTGCCTATCACAATGCCTCCCTATTTTTAGAGAGGAGATCTTGCTCTGGCTCAGGCTAGTCTCGAACCTGTGAACTCAGGCAATCCATATGCCTTGGCCTCCCACAGTGCTAGGATTACAGGCGTGAGCCACCACGCCCAACAACACCCAATGTAAATCAGGCATTTTTAGCCATCAAGAATAATATGGTATAACATGTGGGGATGAAATAAATAGCTCAAAAACAGTATTTAAATCTCCATATAGTTTCACAAGCTTGTGCATACCATTCGTTTACATACAGAGGCTAAAAGTTTACTTGTTGATGACCTATCAATATGAAGAAATTAACGAATGTTCCTAAAATCTTAACAAATTTAAACAAAATTTAAAATCAGGACTGGAGTAAATTTGAAATATTATATCTTTATATGTTGGATAATTTACACTGACATGTGCCAAAACATAAACATAAAACATAACTATATGTTGCTATTGTTAAAAATTTATTTTCTACCTAATTCTCAAGTATTCTCATTATCCAGATTTGGGGTAGGGAACAGATACATAGGAAAAGGGAGGTCTTCAATCTCTCTGCAGAGACTACCATATTCCCTTGAAAGACAAAATAAAAAAATAATGTTAAACCTAGTAATTGTTTTAAAATATTGAAATATTTTGTTTTACTTTACTTTGCTCAATAATTTTATAGCATAGTCTCATTACAGATGCACCCCATGACTTATTAACTTTCTGGAAATGTGTTCTTTCATTTTTGTCACATCCACATCCTAGCTCTTCGGAGTACAGATGGGAAATCTTATTCATCTTGGTCGTGGCCCTTGGTGCCATTCCCTATATAGAATTTGAAATGACTGTTGAAGAAATCTAGTCTAGCTAGAGGAATGAAAATGAATAAATATCTAAATCATAATGTAAAGAATGAAAGGGTTTTACCAGGATTGTGGCCACCTGCGGGAAGAGATAAATTATATTTAAATATTGCCAACAATATTTCACAAATACCTGCCTCTAACAATTACTACAAATGAGCTCAGATGGCTTTATGTGTATATGTAAATGAACAAAACCTCTCCTGTTGCAATGGGGGAAAGGAACAAAAGCACTCAATTAGAATGTTCAGATTGCTAGCACCAGAAGCTTAAAGGTGTCCGGTGGAGGCTTATTGTAAAAGGCAGTCAGGTTCTGGCAGTGCAGCATTTTAAGACAAATGGTGTCACCTACGTTTCTGCGAAACAGCATCTTTCTAATCTGTACAAATATGTGGGGGAAGTGCTTGATAACTAACAATCCAATTATCCAGTATGTTAGGTACCCTTTAGATTTCACCTTTATGTTGTTCAATTTCTATGATAAGCTCATTATAAGAAGTGAGATGTATATTTCGAAGGCATATAGGAAACTGATAACTAATTTAAGTTCCGTGCTGTGCACTGAGGTCACTTTCATTTCATGTGAGTGAATTATTCTTCGTATATTCTTATTTTAAAAAGTAAACACCTTTGAACATTATAGGACACTAAAATCATTCAAGATGTTTCCCTTAGGAGAAGATAGACAAATTGTTGTATATGCACCATGAGTAATTGTCTTCTCATTTTCTGAACATCACAAATCTGAAAAACTGTGTGTGTAAATTACCTGAGTGGATAAAATTAAATGATTCATATTTGTCATATAATTAGCAAAATATTTGCTGTGAAATAATTTTTTTTTTTTTTTTCTATAAACCAGATCAGGATTCTGGAATTCAGCTTGCCCAGAGAATGACTTAGTTCTCTTATACCTAAGAGTCACATTAACCGTTGGTTAAAAACAATTTTCTCTGTCTTGTCCCAAAAGATTCTGAGTCAGTAGTTCTGCAGCTGGATATGGGTATGTGAGACTTTTATCAAGCAATCTCAGTACTATTAGACCACCAGAGATCTGTAGACTTTGAAAACCACTCCTTGAAGTGTTGTCAGTCTGATGCTTGAATAGATTTCAGAAAAGAACGTTTCATGTCTATGTTTTCTGATAACATGAAGTATCAGCCTGGATATGTGGTGTAAAAATCAAAAGTCAAAAGATCAAAACAATTCCTCATGAAACAATGGCTCTTCTCTTCCAGCTAGTTCTCTGGGACTACACAGTGTCCTCAAATGCAGTTTATAATAGATAATAAGGTAGAAACTTCTCACCATGCCCCAGTATCCACTTCTTTCTTAATTAGTAAAGTAATGGAGGAATTTATCTTGGCCATGGTTGTCTAAATAACGACAATATTTTCTCACTTCCTTACGAGTGTTGAAACCTTGTGACTACATATGGACCAAATGGCCAGGAGGAGATATGTCACTGCAACTCTAACCTTTCTTTTCCATTTTCTGTTAGACGAAAAAAGTTTAATGGCTGGAATCCCCGCAGCCATTTTCGACTTTCAGTATCAGCTGCAGGTAGAGAAAACACGGATTGAACATGAACACAGGGATTCTGATTATTATTATTATTATTTCTTTGCCTTTACTGTTAAAGACTAGTAGGGATCTTGAAACATATCATCCCCTTAAAATATATTTGTTAACTAATTGAATAGAAATTTTTTCTAGATCATACTTCAATCAAATATTACTTCTGAATTTTCAAGATTAAGTCACTTCTTGACTTTTGTATTGGTCACTTAAAGAAGAACAGTAAATTGCCACATCTGGAATTCTTTTAGAAACAGAAAGAATAATTCATTGAATTGTTCTTGCTAGTTATAGCTGTCACCTCTGCCATTAGATTGGCATTGTGAATATAGGTATATGTATGGTAGTTTTTTGGCACATTAACCAGTAATTCCATCTTGGATGGGGTTATTATTTGAGAAGAAGCATACAACTACTAAAAAGGGAATTTCAGCTGTGGCTTCATTCTTGTTTACAGGTAACTCATGTCTACATCTAAGCCAAAGGAAGGGGAGAAAAAGAAATTCATTTAGCATTATATTGTGCTATTAATAATTGACATAGCAGATAAAATTAAAGTGTATGCTATCCTTGCCAATTAAAATTCATGCCTTTCATGAAGCTCCATTTTCCCAGCTGGTAAACACAGGGAATTATTTTTTTTCCAAATTCTGATAGCAATTTATTTAATTAGGTAAGGTTTTTTAGGTATTGACCCAATTCTCAACTATTTCTTCACATTGAATCATTTTCTATACAATGTAAAAACTACTAGTTATTCATATGTCAACAGTAAAGACTGCATAAATGTTAATAACGTAGTTTAATTTGCAAATGCATAGTTAAAATAGTTGGAAATGTTTTACAACAGAGAAAATTTTAAAAAAGTGATAAATTTACTTGACTTCTTCTGTTCCTTTTGACCTTATTTGAATGCTTTTTTTTTTTTTCCCTTAGGTATTTTTGTTGTTGTTAATTAAGTTTAAAACTTCTTAGCAATTTTTTTTAAAAGAAATAATCATAGATTATCATCATAGGTCATGCTATAAAATGGATAATGGGTTATCCTATTGATAATTGTATATTTGTAGGAAATCAAATATTAACAAGGCTGGCTAAATTTATTTTACAAAATTTATTTTGCTATTCTTCAAAAATAAAAGAGAAATATGACAACCTATGCACACACAAATTACGAATAGCTACTACAGAAATTATTTTCCTAAGAAATTGGCACTTTGGTTGTTGTCTTTCTCCTACTGCAATTTGGTCATTTGTCGTGATTTTTCTGAAGCCCTGCCCTTGGTCCCACATTAGCCTCATTGTCTGCTCCTTCTTTGTGGTGGTGGTGTTTTTTTTTTTTTTAAATCTAAATTCTTCAACATCTCTAATTCCCCCTGTATCTTGTTAGGGAGGCACAGCAACCTCAGTGCATGCTCTTCTGTACCTCCTACTTCATATTTTTTGCCTTTAAGGATAATTCACACACTGAAGCCACAAAATCACCAAATATTACATCTCCCTCAAACTTTAGCATGAGTTTTCTTCTGTCCTGGCCTCTTGAAGCAGAACAGAAGCTAGAATCGTAAGTCCACACATGCAACTAGCTTTCTTTTCTTCTCTTTCACTTTAAAACAGCTGCTTTCATGTTGCAAATATCTTTTCATTTTACTTCTTCTTAAATTCTGTCTCTATAGAAACTTTTCATAACCATTTATACTTTTACCATCATTTAATGTTACTAGTTCCACCTGCTCTAAACTTATATTCAAAATATATAACTTCAAATAAAATGAGAAATGACAAGTTATTATGTTCCTTTCTCTCATCTTTCATATTTAATTATTCTAGAAAACTTGCATTTGTATTTGAGGACCATACTCTCCAGTACCATATTAGTTACTTGCTTAATGAGCAAATTATTAAAATTAGCCTTCAGTTCAAATGTTAAATAAAGTAGGCTGAATTTTCAAAGTTGTTTAAATTTATCTCTTTAATTTACATGAAAGGTGCTAAGTAAGTTTTTAAAAAATAAATCACTTGGAAAATAGAGAAAAATAAAATTAATATATACATTTGGAGTTACATTCAATCACGTATTCCTTGAATTATGCAAATTATTACAGATTTATATGTGTTAATTAAGTTGATGTAATTGTTCTTGTAACAAAAATGACATAATTTAGGACAGTAGCACAATTTTTTCCGATTTCCATTTTACTGTAAATTATACTACCTGATTAAGTATAGGCTCTATATGGTCAATCTGTGATTGTCAGAGAATCCAATGCTACTTAAATGCAGTACTGTTTAAATGGTATAAATACCATTCAAAGGGATGAAGTGTTTACACTTCAGTTTACACTTCATCCCTTCTATTTTTTTCTCTACTTCTCATTATTGCCAGAAAAGCTACAAATTTAAAAAACATTGGGAAATGGGGCGAATTAATGGCGGTATGCTTTACAGCAATAGTGAAAGCCTTTCCTGGAAGGCAAATTAAGGTTTAGTGAGAGCCACTAAGGTTCACAAAATTCACATTAATGTAATGAAAATTAAAGGCTCTAAATTCACATTAGTGTAATGAAATCTAAATCAAGATTTCCTAAATAGAATTTAAAATCATTAACAAATTCTGGTTTCTGTAAGATTGCTATTATTTAGACTAAGAGAATAAAACTAAAAGTACAGTACATATATTGTGGTCTTTAGTGACAGGCTCATGAGTTCTGCTGATATGTCATAGGTACTGGAGGCTGCACTGGG
The DNA here is from genome assembly GCA_963574355.1 of Loris lydekkerianus. Taxonomy (NCBI): domain Eukaryota; kingdom Metazoa; phylum Chordata; class Mammalia; order Primates; family Lorisidae; genus Loris; species Loris lydekkerianus. Next base: position 81,334 of record CAUYPK010055622.1, read on the forward strand.
TGACTCAACATATGCCGGATAACCACTTTTGAACTAGAACAGTTCACCTATTCTGATCAAATGTGAACTTTTCAGATGAACCTTCCTGGACTCCTCATATTTGTCCATTTTTTTACAGTACTTGAAGTTTTTTGTAACAATTGTCAGTATGAAGTATTTGTGTAATTGTTTATTATCTATCATTTCATCAAGAATAAAATGTGCATGTGGACATTCGTCACATCTTTCTCTATATCTCTAAAAGTAGGACTGAGAGTATTCTGTAAGTATTTTTGGATGAAATAATAATTATTCCCCAAATGATATCTTATTTTTCTGTCACAAAATTGTACCACTGCTGTTAGCAACATATAAGCTCATGTTAAAAAATTAAAGGCATGAATATATAATCCACTTCGTTCCATCCCCAATGTGCAAGCAGATAACTGTTGCACACAAAAGTTGATGCACTGAATTTGGGGCACCTGTGCAGTTTACAGATAAGTAAGAATGAAGATAAGATTTATAAGATAACATGTACTCAAAACACAGTAAGTCTATTTTACTATATCATTGTAAGCTGATTGAATACAATATGACATGGTATGTATGACAACATTGAATACAATATGTTTTACTTTAAATTAAAAACTAAGTCTTAGCTCAATTTTAGCTCATTATAATCTCCCTGGGAATATTTATAATGTTCTGATGCCTAGGTCAGATTTTAGAAATTCTCGACTTAATTGATATAGGCTATGAACTGGGGAGTGTATTGATATGCTTTTCAAAATAGTTCTAATTAACGCCCCCTCCCTTATCATTCCATTATATTTCTAGCTCTATTTCTGAAATAACATTTTGAATTCTAATTTTCTATACTTTTCTTTCCTCTTTGCCTTTTACCTTTCCTATGCTATTATTTTTGATCACATACTCAATACTTGGATTTATTTTAATATTCACACGTAACAAAGCAAAACATCAAATGAAAAATTTTAAAAAATGTAGCTTCTTAAAATGAAAAATAACCTACACTTAAATGTGAAATTTAGGTACCCCTTTTATACTTTATTTTAGAAATGTTAATGTCGTAAAAAAAAATCCAGCGTGTTTTTATTGGAGCTCTTTCTTTTCTTTTCTGTCTTTTCTTTTCTTTTCTTTCTTTTTTTTTTTTTTTTTTTGAGACAAAATCTCACTATGTCACCCTGGGTAGAGTGCTGTGGCATCACAGCTCACAGCAACCTCAAACTCTTGGGCTGAAGTGATTCTCTTGCCTCAGCCTCCCAAGTAGCTAGGAATACAGGCGTCCGCCACAATGCCTGGCTAATTTTTTGTTGCAGTTCTCATTGTTTAGTAGGCCTGGGCAGGGTTCAAACCCTCCAGCCTGGGTGTATGTGGCTGGCACCATAACCACTGAGCTACAGATGCCGCCCATATTGGAACTATTTCTATTGAATATTTGATGAGGCATTTTACATGTTATGTATGAAACCCACTGGCCAATGTCTCTTTGAGTAGTGCTACAAAAACATTATTGAAATAATAATATTTCTAAAATTTCAATACTTGACTATGACAGCAAATACTATTAGTTTGACCATATTCATGAAATTGATACTCTAGCAACTGACCAGTTTTGTGGAAAATGCAAGACATGCATGTAATGTTTTGCCATTAATATCTTGGGAATAAATGAAGGGATTGTGTATATTGACTCTGTTCTGACATTTGCACATCTGATACAAACTCAGAATATGCTATCACTTATTATTCGCCTATGTGTGCTTCACTTACTATTAGTATAATAATGCATTTGCTGAGAAATAAGGCTCTAAAGACAGAATTGGATGATGGTGCTATTTTCTTCTGTTTTCTTGCTTTAAGAGGTGGAGTCTTATAGTACATCCAACAGTTAACATGGTGGGGGTTGGGAGATGTTATAATATCTTTAGAGGGCTTCTCTAAAGTAGTGTTTTTCCAAAATTTTGAAAGAATTTACTTTTTTATGGTTTGTACGAATGTGCAGGCATGCATGCACGTGTGTGTGTGTGTGTGTGTGTGCAGGATAGCCTGTAGAGTAGAGTAGAGTAAGATAATTGTTCCAGTCCAGCCTGAATTGCTCTCTCTGAATCCCATCCTACTTTTATGTAATATATCTGCTTTTGGCAATAATAATAGATAATTTCTATTTTTGGTCAATAAAATAGACCACCTGATGCTGCTCACATTCTCCTACCTTAGTCCCTGAATGACTGCTTTCTCTCAGAAGGCCAAGACTTTGATTGCCTTGTGGTCAGAAGAGCTACTTTAATCCAAGTAAAGAAGAAGCTTTCTGAGTATATCACCTACCATGGGAATCTCAAAGTTTCCTGTGAAATACTATTAAGTAGGCCCCTGCAGCAAAGCTCCATCATATTACAAGAGTGGGCCAATGTGAACACTATCATCCATAAGTTTTAAATATTTATTTAATTGTATAGTAGTAAGGAAATTAAAGCTAGTTTCCTGTTTTCACAATATCTAAAAGACTTTTGGTTGGTAGAAATAAATTTCCTAATTAAACATGAGAAAACAAGAACATTTTCCTTACTGTGAAATGTAAACATATGGGAAAATAGGAGTAGAAAAAATAATAGTGAGTCTTTCACTTTAGAATGATATTTTATTTAGAGTTAAAGTATCTTATAAAATATAAGTTAATATTTATTCTGAATCTGCTTTCATTTTAATAAAACAATTGAGATTAAAAATAAAATGTGAAATGATTTTAAGCACAATATAAAATAGCACCTCATTTACTAATAAAAAACAAAGCTCAAATCAGTAAAACAATATTATATCTCTAACTTGTGTCTATTAGTTAATCAAAATTGATAATGACAACTCAAATCCTCTTAACTTAAAAATAACCTTAGATGAAATTTTGGATTATATAAAATAATAATTTTAATTTCAAAAAAAATTAGCCTCAGGTAAGCCAAAGTAAAGAAAATAAATAAATTCTATCTTATGCTTCACTTACTTAAACATCTAATCAAGAATTTAGATATTTTCAGAATGGAAGCTCTTTAAAAGTTACCTTTTAAACAGTTTCATTGAAGTATAATTTACATACCACAAATTTTACTTATTTCATATATCTAATTCAATGACTTTAATTAAATTTATTTATAATGTTACACAAAAATCAACACAAGCTCTTTAAAATATTTTCTTTGCTTAAAAAGATCCCATTTGTGCCCATTTTTCTTGTTCCCACCCCTCAGATGCAGGCAATGACTAATCTCCTGTTTGTATCTAGAGATTTGTCTTTTCAGATATAAACGGAGTGATACACTACGTGGTGTTTCGTGTCATGCTTCCTTCACAGACTTAGTATTTTTAAAGTTCATCCACATTAAAGAATGCTCTTTGTTTCTTTTTATTGCTGAATACTATTTCATTGGCCAAACACACCACATTTCTTTATCTTTTCACCAGTAGATGGACGTTTTGGATTATTTCCAGTTTTTAAACATTTTTAAACATTCCCATAAAACACTTGCATGGACATATGTTTTCATTTATTTTGGATGGATCCTAAAAATGGAATTGCTTGATTTTGTGGTAAATTTATGCTTATCATTTTAAAAAAACTGTCAAACACTTTTTACAAACAGGCTGTGTCATTTTATATGCCCACCTGCAATGTCTGAGTTTCCAGGACTAAGCTGCTGGAGAAGCCACATGGACAGCAACTTAAGTGTCCCAGCCAAAACTGACCCAATTAACTGATGGACGGGTGAATGAGGCTCTCTTAGACCATCTAGCACCAGCACCAATCAATTCATCAGAGGACTGCAGCTGCACGCGAGATGAGAAAAAATAAAATAAAATAACTTCCAAGCTGAGCTTAGTCCAAATTAGAGAATCATGAGTAAACAAATGCATACAAATCTGCATTATACCATATAATACTGTCCGTGCTGCTAACTTACAAAAAGAATAATTGATTGCATGAAATACTAATTTTATTATGAATGGCAAATTCTATCCCTAAATAACATTGCTGCTTTTGGACTTTAATTGATCTTGCTGGAAATTTTTTTTTTTTCTTTTTCTTTTTTTTATTATAGATAAAAATATGCACCATAGATGTGGCCCAACCCATCACCCTCCCTCCATCTAAACCTCCCCCCTCCCTTCCCCTTCCTTGGTCCTTTCCTCATAGTCTTGAGGTATATTGGGTTATAGCCTTCATGTGAAAGCTATAGTTTAGCTTCATAGTAGGGCTGAGTACATTGGTACTATTGCTAACTGAAATAACAGGGATGTGGAAAGGAGCACAGGTTTCATCAGCAGCGCCCTTGTTGGCTCTGCCAATGCAAGTCACTAGTGCAGTGTCTGAGGACTGGAACAAGGTCAGTCTCATTCCATGTCCTCGATATTGGGCTCTAAAGTGCTTTGGCTCACTCCTGTGGTGATATCAAGAGAGGCTATGATGCTTCCGCAGCAGCTCAGAGAATCCTAGATTCTGATGTCCATGGCGCCCTGATAGAGATGCAAGCCTTTCATTCATATTCTGGGTTTTGGCTAAAACTACCCCCACCAGGTTCCTTTTTCACATCTCTACCTTTTCTGATGATTTTGTCAAACAACTCATTGCATGAAATGTCAAAGAGTGTTGTAGAATTTTCCTGACCAATTCCTGGCCATTAAATTGCCCCCCAATTATTTAATTTGAAGAAGTTGGTTTGTTATATCAAACCCTGAGGTAGGGATAGAATTTCTGGATGCAGATTTTTTAAATGCATACATGTTGTATCAAAATTGTACAGAATCATAGTCTAGCCAATTTGTTTTAGTTGAGCAGGAACTTGCCTGGGATCCATATCAATTTAGATCAGAGTGAAAGAAGAAATGACCCCTTGGCTTCAATTTCCATCCAGTTATCTCATTTCTAGAACAATACGAGTTCTTTTATTTTAAACTCAGATAATGGCAGGGTGTGATAGTGGATAAAACAAACAACTATGCATTCTTTCAGTTCCCAAATTCTTCCCCAAATTGGAAAATGTTAAACTTTAAATGCTTCTCTCATTTCTTGCCTGTTTTACTCCTTTCCTTAACACTTTATCACCACTTTTAAACCCACGTCCTTCTTTCCTGACTCCTCTAATTTAGTACATATCTCCACTGAAACACAGAACCTCGAGTCTCTTCTCTCTACTGCTGAAAAGAGATATCACAGTTACATGGGTGATTACCGTAATCAAAGCTCTCCCCAAACCAGTCTGCCAGCTGCCAGTCATGATCTTTTTCTGTTATTGCTATTATTTTCATCATTAAATCTCCCAGCTCTAGCCTTAGTTAATTTGTGATTTGAATCCTAGCTCTTTCTCTTTACTCTTTCTACCATGGGAAGTGATTCCATCTCTGCACTTCAGTATTCCCATTCACTTAATAGCTGCATTACTTGAGGTAACATATGTTATTTTTCGAGATCTCCATCCAACTTTATTAGCAATGTAACATTGGCAGAATTAAAACTTTCTTAGGCATTATTGTAAGAAAAATAGAGAAATAGTGTGAACTGGAGAATAAATAAAACAATGCATATGAAGTACTCAGAACAGCTATTCAATATTTTTTAAAAGTTATGTTTTTTAAAAAAAAATCATGGTAATATTCTAAATGGTTGCTATAATAATTTAAATGTAATTTATATTTCTAATTATAGAGGAGCAAGTCATGAAAATTATTATCTCTGTATGGTAAGATATGGGGAGATACAGGAGGAATCTTTATTATTAAGCAGAAGCTTATTCAATAGAATATCAAACAGAAAATTCTATTTTCCGGTTTTTGCTGACAACATTCACTTATTAGACAAAAATTTGAGTTCATAGCTGTTCATTTATTAGCATTGTATACTTGGAAATTATTTAACATGTCCCAGGCTCTGTCCCTTCATTAATAAAATAGATAATATGAAAATAATTCTATTAAATAGTTAGGAAATTTAAATGAGATCATTCACATTCAGTTCTTAGTGTAACACAGGTTTTTACCCATTGTAGATGTTCGGTTGTGTTACTTGATATTGGTGCTGGTATTCTCATTACTATATTACGTCTGACTTAAAAGCCTTACAATGTCTTACTTGACCTATTTAGCCATCCACACTCCTCTAATAGATGCTTTTACATAAAAGCTAATTTCTTCCTTGACTTGTCAGCAATCATTTAATTTCCATGTTGAGAGCTTGCATGCGTCTCTACCTTCACTTAATCTGATTTTCTCTCCTCCCGAAATTTTCTGTCCTTTAATGCCTAGCTAAATTTTATTTTATTGAAACAATCCTATTTCAAATAATTTTGATGCAGATCTTGGACAGCACGATTTAATGCTTACTTGCCTTTTGATTTTAAGAAATAAAATACAGAAATGGTCCATACAAGATAGTAAGCAAATTGCATTAACTTGAGTAGAGGGATTTGCTGTGGTATTTTTCCCGTCACATTGAATGCGTGCAAAAAGTTGCGATTTTTCTTTTCTAGTAAAATATTTATAAAAATTTGGCAAAATATGTAATGAAATATTTACATATGTGCATCCTTTTCTTTTACAGCCTGTGAGTAAGAGTTTCTCTGAGCATATAACAGGCATAATGCTCCAACTAAAAGGTTGATTTGGGAAATTGAGAATTAGAGAAAATTCAGTGAAAATTATAATGTCCAGTTTAAGTCCAACTAACATAGACACACAAATTGAGTGCGAAGAAATTTTACTTTCAATCTGATTTTCCCAAGGTTGATTAAGTTCTCCTACCAATCTTTGAAGTCTAGAGAAGCATAAAACAGTGAGACCTCTTCTATTAAGTAAAGATCAGAATGAAAAATGGAATTCCGATGCTATGCTTAAATTGAGTATAATCTTGTTATAATAATGAGAAATTTTGAAGAGGAGTGCTCAGCTATGTGAGCTGCAAATTCATCTGTTTGATTTGCAAATATCATTCCTTTTAATGGCAAAGATTTGAACAAGGCAATTTTAAGCAACAAGAGTACTTTGGCTATTTTTGTGTAAATTTAAATTTAAACGAAAGCTCAGCTACCAATCATTGCAAACTGGAATTTTTCATAGTTATAAACTTATTTTGTCAACAATCTATTATAGATTAACACAATGGTCCTTTTAAAAAAATGATATTGTTAAGTAAAGGGTATATTCTATTTTTTATCTTTCTGATTGCATAGCACAAGACACTTTTGAAAGCTTATTTGAAAGAAAATTACAAAAGCTTGCCTAGGCCAAGATAAGGTGAATTAATTCAATTATGATAAATAGGATTTAAACTCAAGCTACCAGAGTTCTTGCTTTGATTATTTTTCAGAACTTCTAGAGATTAGAATCAAATGACTTTTGTTCAGGATTACAGAAAAAGCTAATAATCTCATGAAACTAGTCAAACCTTTAGTATGCATATGAATTAGAATATTCTTCACAAATATAATAAAATGTTAAGAGTCTAGCCTTCGCAGTTGACACTTGCAAGATCTAATAGATAAATAAAAGGAAAATCTGTATCAAATCACATCATTTAGATAAATTTGTTTGTATTTAACTAGAAATTAAACTTGTATATCTAAATATAAAATACATAAGTGCTTTTCAGAAAGCAAGATAACAAACCACATGATTCTCTCATAATTTGCACAGCTGCTTCTGCCTTTATACTTCAAGGTTAGTACAGTTCTACAACACCAATGGTAGCAGTAACAAACTGCTACTGTTCAGTGAAAAGCAGGTTGGGTGAATGGATTTAAAAAGTTTAAGCGGAAACTGTAAAGATGCTTAACATTGCTTTTTAAAGCATACTTGTTATCAAAATGTTAGCTTAGGAAATTGGTTAGACAAGAGAGGGTGGATGGTGGAGGCTATTTTGGACTGGCCTGAATGAGGCTGGTCTGAGTCATCATGCTGAGATGTCATGGGAATGGGGTGCACGCAGACCTTGCAAGTGTGGGACCTTGAAAGTGTGGGACTTTATCTTGAGATAGAGGCTAATGTCCTAGCCTCTAATGTCTATGCCCTACTGGCTTTCTGACATGGACAGACAGATATGATCATACTGACTTGGGTTGTTTTAGGAACAGGCTAAGTAGGACCCTAGGGAAGTTTCTCCCAAGAAAGAATAGATGATGTATCAGGGGGGCCCTAAGAACTGACCAAATGTTTGGTCTGACAATAAACAGTCATCAAGGATTGATCAATCGGAAAGAGGTAAAGGAACTACAAGGTGAAGATATGATCAAGGCCTTCATAGAGGGTCTTAGAGCATATGCACAGTTGAGGCAAGAGTGTCCTAAAATAAACTACTTTCACAGTAAAGATTATACCCATAAACACTATGACAGTTTGCAAACATTGTGACAACCCCAAAATCACCTTATAAGGATAGAAAAGGGGAGGATTCCCAATTCCAGGGATTCTCCACCTTTCCCCCCCCCAAAAAAGTGAATATTTTACTCACCCCAGTTGACATAAAATTAGGGAGTCAGCATAAAAGGAGAAATTTTGTTAAACTCAGTGTTTCCTCTGCTGGGAGAAGGGGGTCCTCACCCACTCCTTGTTTGGAATGCATTATGCTTTAATCTTTGCTAAAACTTGGGCACTTTACCTGGTTGCTCCTGCTTGCTCTGCTCACTGATTCCACTGACTGGGTACTAGTAACAGTTCTTCGGTACTGAAGAGATCTGACATTTGATTCCTCAACACCTACCAAAAACATTTAAATTCTCATTGCTAACATAGTAATAGTCAAAAACCTCTGTACAAATAATGTGATATAAAGTAAAACTTCCATTTTATCTGGTTTAGCAACAGCATTAACAATGTGTAGGACATGGAAATGCTTGCCAGGAAGTGAGATTGCACTGCCAATCCTTGTTAAATTTTAGTTGAACTACAATATTTGGCTGGTTCCAGGGGAAAAGACAATGCATTGACAGATCTTGGCTCATGTCTCCTGCATTTTGTAGGGATTAAAAAAAAGTCTGAGTTTCCTGTGAAAAGTCCAAAGGCAACACAATGACTTCCACTGCCTTTGATGACTGAATGCAGAAAGACATCCCAGAGGAGTGCACTGCACGTCCCAGGCGATGGGCAAAGGCGCTTGGTCCTGTCTGCCATGGACGAATCAAGTAGAGGGAAACCAGGGCTTGAGTTCTCTTGAAGAGAACCGTGGTCAGGAAGTGAGATGGGAGGATCAAAGTTATTTCAAGAGCCTGTGGTGGATCACCAGGAGTCAGTGTCTGACAAGGGGAGTTGTAAGCAGCCAGTGAGTGGAGGCATTACCTAAAACTAGAAATTGCAAGAGGAAGGTGGACAAAACCCATACAAAACCCTCAAAAATGAAACAACTGATTATTAATTAAATAATTGAACATCACCAACTATGTAGGACCTGTCAACCTTTATTACATTACCCATCCGTTATCACATTTCCAAAATGTTAGAGGAGCAAAACAAAGCCTACAGAATGGAGGGTGGGGATGGGGGGAGGGGGAGCCACGCTCACAGACACCATAAAACAAATACCCACGCCAACCAACACCCAGAGAAATGCTGATCCTACTATCACTCCCCTACCTCGCTCACCGCAGGCTTTTGAGATTATGAAGTAATGTAGAAGTTTTAGTTTGCATCACACAATAAAGATTTGTTTAGATTAAACCTGTTTTATTTTTTTTGTTTGTTTGTTTCTAAGAAGGGAAAATGAGATTATCAAATGACATGTGGGAGTAAATGAAAACCCTTCAGGATTGTTTGATGTGTCTTCAGGGTGGAAGGATAGAAAGATGATGCTTTAAAAAGGTGAGTGTTTTTTGCTTTACCTATCGCATGTCTGGTTTGGTTACTACAATAGGCATCTGGAATGAATTTTTTGCTTTCTACATTCTGAGCTTAATAAATACACTGCTCATTAATATAGTTCAGTAAATCTCCTCAAAGCATACATACATCTTCAGATAGAGTGCCATGATACCAAAAAAAAAAAAAAAATCCTTGATGGGTGCCCAACCCCTACCTGACCTTCAGTGAAAAACTGGTTTTATTGCTCTGTATTCCAATTATAGTACCTATAGTGTGTATATGTGTGTGCATGTGTGTTTAATAAATGGAGAAATTAATTAATTTAATTTTGAATTTAATAATGCGGTGTGTGCTTACATATAGAAATTATACAGACATACAGGTAGAGTATGTATGTGCACGTGTATATAAGGTCTGACCATGAAGTTCACAAATACCTCCTAAAAAAGTGCTACATCCCTCACTGGCTGACTATCACCACAGTCACCTTCAAAACGCTTCTCTTGACCATCTGATGATGGCCATAAGTGATACTCAGCCATAAGGTAGGTAGCACTTTTTCCTACGATGAGTTCTTGAATTTAATTGTCAGACCTCATAAAATAACAGATCCGATGATCATTCCAGAAAAAGATTCCAAACTAGGCTCTGGCATTGGTGTATAGCTTTCCAAGGGACGTACTTCAAAAGTGACTGTATGCAGCACTTTTTCTAGATGAGTTTGCGAACTTCATTGTCAGACTTTCTATTTGCTTTTCTTTGTTTATGTGTCTTTTATCCAAACACAAACTCCCTGAATTCCTGAAATTTCTGATGCCTCGATATCTACAGGTCCTCATTTTCCAGAAATCTTTGGCTATCTGTGGTCCACTATCCTCCTTAAGCATATTAGAATCAGTTGGATAAACACAATAGTAGTAATGCAATCTGTAATTTCCATAAGGAAATTGGGTTCCTTTTACTGGAGATAGGTACAGAAACCAACCAGAGATATGCTTACTGCTAATGGGGTGCCATTGTATCTGGCCTGCTCAGAAACATGCACATGTGCTTCCATATCTACTTTTACACCAGTCTGGACATTGATCAAAACTTGTGAGTTTATACTTGTACCTCCAGCTCCTAACACCGCAGGGTTCACATTTACTATCTCTCCTTAGTTGTAACTCCTTTCTCTAAAAAGACAAAGTCAGAGAAGAGAAAGTCAGCAGTCAGAGAAACTGCTTCTCACATTCTAATATATATTTACTGATTTTCTCAGTCTGGAATGCCAATAAGGCAATGTCAGAACTACTACCCTAAAGCTCTCTGACAAACAAATCCGTTGAATACAGTACAAAATTGCTGGATGAATATTTTCTTATAATACATGTTCTTACATTCCCTCCCTCCTTTTTTTTTTTTTTGTTGTTGTTGTTGTTGTTGTTCTTTGATTTTTACAGTTTCTGGCCGGGGCTGGATTTGAACCAGACACCTATGGGGTCGGTGCCCTACTCCTTTGAGCCACAGGCGCCACCCCATCCCCTCCTTTTTTAAATGAAACATAACTTACTTTAGATATTTTTTTCAGAAAACATTTTTTCTAATCACACTACCTAAGAAATAGAAACTCAAATGCAGCAGGAGGGTTAACAAAAATGGGATTGGTGGGATCACACCTGCGGTGCATCTTACAAGGGTATATGTGAAATTTAGTAAATGTGGAATATAAATGTCTTAGCACAATAATTAAGAAAATGCCAGGAAGGCTACGTTAACCAGTGTGATGAAAATACGTCAAACGGTCTATGAAACTAGTGTATGGTGCCCCATGATCACATTAATGTACACAGCTATGATTTAATAAAAAAAAAAAAATTAGAGCCCTGACAAATCAGTGGATATGGTAGAGACTTGCTTATTAAATTACCCATGAACAACCACAAAAATTGTATTTATTTCAGGACAAAGAAGATAACTTACAGATATCATTTAAGGAGAATACTATTTGAAATTTTTATGTAACATTTATGTACAAACTAACTTAGGAGCTACAAACTAACTTAATAAATCTATTGAAGTTGTTGATTGTGGAGGCGGGGAGGGAAATACCTTATTCTGTGGTACTTACATTGCACAACACAATTCATGATAAATCATTATGCAGATTCTGACTTTCTGGGGGAAAATAATTAAAGGCCTAGAGAAGTAATACACATTGAAACATATAAGCCAAATCTACTAAGAATTATCAAACATTTTCATACATTTTCACAAGAACTTCCAGGTACTGAAGGTTTTTGTTGTTGTTGTTGTTGTTGTTCATTTTTACATAAAAACACCTGGGCTCAATGCTGATGTTTTCATATAAATATATCAATTCAGAAAATAAGGAAGGAGGAAGAAGGAACATTTCACTTAGTTCTCTGGACAAATGAACAATTTGACAAAATATTATTTTAGTTACTTTGCTATTAGGTTTTATCAAGTTGACTAAAGTCTAAAAACATATGCAATAAATCTCCATAGAAAGGAGATGATTTCTTTCCGAAAATAACACTGTCTTCAGGGACTTCCTTATTCTTTTACAAGTTATTTCTCCATGTTTTACCATAAGCACTCGAATTACTAAAAAGAAAATCCACATTACACACACTACACAGTTTAATCCCAAATTGGATCTACCTTATCACTGAAGTACCATGAATATAGTTAGTTTTTCACCTGAAATGAGAAGGTGTCAGCTCAATTCTTCCTCTCTGATTTCTGCCTTTGACTGGGGCATTATTACAAATTGCCTTCAGGCACATCTTTCCCTTTAATACTATGTCTCAAATGCAAACTTTCAGTGGCAATTATTGTTCAACATTATATAAATGGAAAGAAATGCCACCTAGTTATTAAACTGTCGGAGCATTAGAAGTGAATAAATCATAACAAACTTTGTAGTATATAAAGCCACAGCCACAGTCAATTTTATTCATGAGAGACCTATAAAGTACATGAAGATCTACTGGGCCAAATCTAAGAAAAGAAATTTGTTGTTATCAGATATTGGAAGTTAATGTCATAAAAAGTAAGCAGAACTCTCATTCAACAAAATTAGTAAGTATAAAGAATTTTTCTTCTATTTCTCCTACTTTTTATACTTGATATGTGAATTAGTTGAAGTAATATTTCTATTAAGTATTGCTATTCAATATTAAATATTCCCATTTAATATAAATATTAAACAGAAATATTTCTAACTACTTCTTTGCACAGTAGCTCTCTAATAGGCATCAATGACCATTAGGCATCTAATGGGTCATTTTAATTTGAAGTCATTCCAGATTCCTACCCATGATGCTTTATTTTAGTCTCATATAAGTTTTAGTTGCAAAAGAAGCATATTTTTTGTTATTTAAAAGATATTACAGTGCTACTATTCATTCCCTCATGACCATATTACTGAACTATATCATCTTTAGTTTAATTTAATACAGTTTTTCTGTATTAATCCTGTATTTAATACAGGTTTCGTAAAAGTATGACTTCCATCAAAATTTCACTTATGATAAAACAACGGAAAGTTTTTATATTAATATAATAGGATTTTGCCGAGTTAAATTAATTAAAACAATGCACTTTTGACCTTTCATTGCAAATAAAATAAACATAGAGTCAGACCTGTGAGAGAAAAACTTTAAGATATTTATAATATTTTCAAATAATGTTGCAAATTATAGGACCACTAAAACAAAAAATATGTGACATTAAATAACCTTAGTATGGCTCCGTGCATGTAGCTCAGTGGCTAAGGGCACCAGCCACATACACCAGAGCTGGTGGGTTCGAACCCAGCTCGGATCTGCCAAACAAGGACAACTACAACCAAAAAATAGCCAGGCATTGTAGCAGGTGCCTGTAGTCCCAGCTACTTGGGAGGATGAGGCAAGAGAATCACTTAAGCCCAAAAGTTTGAGGTTACTGTGAGCTGTGATGCCACAGCACTCTACTGAGGGCAACATAGTGAAACTCTTTCGCAAAGAAAAAAAAAGATAACCTTAGTAACTATCCTTTTATGCAATAAATAGGGATTGTATGAAGTTCTGCATATTCGTGGTAAACACCTTGCCATTACTCTCAGCAAAACCCTTTGTTTTGGACTCAATAAGAACAATATAGATTGTCAACATGTGCTTCAGTGATACATATTTTTACTCCACATGACTAAGATAACCACAAAGTTAGGCATTTCAGTTCCAAATAATTCATTACTAATAATCTTGAGCCAACTTCCACAGTAGGTTCCAGTCCTTATTCCTGCATAACAACTCCTATTATCCTCCTATCAGAAGCAATGAACTTCATAGGCAGTAATATACATTGCTTGTCCTTCTTCCTGAAACATTAACTGTCCGTACTTTTCTCAGTACAGAATAACTTGATTGATGATAGTTGTCATCCACTCATCCCGCAAATTTATCTTAATAATTGGACAATGTTTGACAGATTTTTGTTACCAAATTGATTTCCAGACACAGAAGCAGATCACAGAACATTTCAGTCCATATGTGTGTTTTATTTGTTGTCACTAGGTAGTAATTGCATTAAACTGTATTCTAAATCATAACATTTCAGATTAAATATCATTGTGTCATGAAAGATTTAATTCACTCTATTCCTTTTCTTAGGAACAGGAAACAACTTACCATATGTACACTTTAAAATGATTGGGAAAACAGAGCCTTTTGTACTTCCCAGATCCTCCACTTCTCACACAAAATGAAAATGGCTCATGTAAATCAAAGGGAAAGTGCCAGAAAAATCACAAATAAATGACAAGAAAAAGATTTATCAGAAACTTATTTCTAAATTTCATGTATTATTGTGTATCCTTTCAGAATATTAACTAGCATGTTTTTGCTTGTAAGGAAACAGTTAACAATCACTTATTTAATACCTCTTAACTTCATTGTCACAAACCCGGTATAGCTGGCACATCCTGACTTAAAAAAAAAAAAAAAAAAAGAAAGAAGAAAGGAATAAAAGAGTAGAAAAGTAAAGAAAAATAGGTAAATGAAAAGAAAGAAGGAAAAGGAAACAGTCAACTTTATGGATTCAACAATGTAACCTAATTCTTTGTACCTTCAATGAACCCCAAACAATAAAAAACAAAACAAAACAAAATGGATTCGGTGTTCCTTTGCTAACAGGTTGCCCAATTTATTTATTTTTTTACATATATTTAGTACATTTACTTTGAAAAGTAAAATAACATTAAGAAAAAGTGTGTGTATTTGTTTTGTTAAGATTGTTTTCATTGGTTAGCACAAACCACGTTGGTGAGGTGGTTTTCCAGGGAATGTAGGAAAAGGATTTTGATCACCTGGAACCTTTCATTCCCCCTTTGTGAGAAGTATTATACACATAGATATCTTGGGATACTTGTTCCAAATTGTGTGATCAGTCATCAGTGGCTAAAAGGTCAAACAGATTTAGGAAACTCTGAATTCAAGGGTAAAGAGTTTTCTCTCACTTAGAACTCCTAAAAGTCTAAAACGTCACATTTTAGACTAAACTGTCACAGGAACATCACCTGTCTGCTCATGAAGAGCCAATGATGAGGAATTTTACAAAGGAAAGTACTGAAACCATCAGTCAGCTTGGAATTCCAGATGTATTGTATGGCACGGTGCTTGAATAAAACTTTTTACTTATTCAAACCTGTAACTGAATTATTAAAATTTAGCAAGTGTACCCACCTTTCAGAAGTACATTTAAATTGTAGCAAATAATAATAATACGTTATTAAACTTGATACTAGCAAACAGAAACTTGTGAAGTAGGTATTATTGTTTTCTACCCTAATAGAATCTTCAAAAGACAACTGTTAGGAGAGACTGTTAGACATGAACAGAGTGGAGGGCAGGTGGGGTTAGGCTATTTTAGGCTGGCTTGTGTCATGCTGACGTGGGTTCTTGTGGGAATGTGGCTAATCACTAAGCGAGTCCTTGCAGGTGCAAGACGAGGCAGATGGTTGTTTGGGGGCACTGATTGCTTTGGGGGGCTAATTAATTTACTGGGAATTTTCTGACATAGATGCATAGACATGAGTTGTTATAAGAATATGTTGTGGGAATAGCCTGATTAGGATCATGGAAAGCTTTTAAAAAGCATCTGATACCCCTCAAAACTTGTGTATAAATCCAGCAATGCACTCTCTGAAATGCCTGTGGTCACTAGGATGGGCTCCAGTTTGCTGTCCAAACTGTCAAAATAAACTTTTCCTTTCTTGCTAAGACTTTACTTCCTCTTGCTCTCTGTAATTATTTCGGTGACTACCTCAAGCTGTCATGGTACTGCTCTAACATTTGGGCAAGTCAGCCAGGAGCTGCTCTTGATTACATTTTGGTCCTTTCCCTGCTTGCACCTGCTTGCTCTGCCTTTCGATTCAGTGCCAGGAACCATTCTTCGTAACTGGGAACCAAGAACAGAACCTGGAAACATGGAGAACTGATGGATGATCTCACACATAACACCAACATACTTTTTTCTTTTTCATTTTTTCGATTAGTTCATCCAGTGCCTAAAAGAGTCCAAAGTGAGTCAGAGGTTGATATTTCTTTTATGACAGGAATAAATATGAGGAAAAAAACTATTAAAAATACATGCAGAATCTGTAATCTCACCCACAATATGTTTGCGGATCTCAACAAAAAGAAATAATTTTCTCTTTGCCTCATTTTATTTCACTTTTATTTTATTAAGTGTAGACTTAGAATCAGAAATATTATTCAACTGAACTAATGTTTTATTTATGCTGCTTCCTTGAATTCATATATTCAATAAAATTCACATTATTCAATAAAATGTATTAAATAATCACTTAGATAAATACATGATATACAGAGGGTGCTAAAGAAATATACACATGTTAAAAAAGGAAAATATTGATTGTATGAAAATTATAATATTCAATATATACTTGAATACAAGTCACATTGAACACCTCTTGTAATTGCAGAAGTCACACTTGAATACATATTTAATACATTTTTTTCTTTGGTTAAAATGTGTATCCATTTTTTGGCACTCTCTATATTTTGCTAAAAGCTGAAAACTTTGTACCAAAATGTAAAAGATGAAGCTTCTGCTGTTAACTCTGGTGTAACAGAAAAAATGGATGAAAAAATGTGAAAATGTGTTTATAAACATAAAGGCTATTCCAGACACTGCACTAAAAACAGATGAGGTAAAGGGTAAGAACCATTAAAATTGTGATGTGTTTTGCATGAAAAAAGAGCACAAAGCTTTTGAGGAGGGAAAAAAGAAATTCAAAGATCATAAGCAATAAATTCAGAAAAGCAGGTCAGTCACTTCAGAAAATATCTATCACTTTAGACACAGAATCTAGGAAGAAAAAAAAAAGGTGTTTGTGCTTACAGTTCTTGACAATGAAGTACATGAGAAATAGTTGTATTCAAAAACACAGTCTTACGGCGGTGCCTGTGGCTCAGTGGGTGGGGCACCGGCCCCATATACTGAGGGTGGCGGGTTTGAACCTGGCCCCGGCCAAACTACAACAAAAAATAGTCGGGACTTGTGACCGGTGCCTGTAGTCCCAGCTACTCGGGAGAATGAGGCAAAGGAAAAGCTTAAGCCCTAGAGTTGGAGGTTGCTGTGAGCTGTGATTTCATTGCACTCTATCAAGGGTGATAAAGACTCTGTCTCAAAAAACAACAACAAAAATGACTGTCTTAATAAGACTCTCTTTTAAGGACCTCAGAATGGAAGGACAATGGGTCGGGAAAATATTTTCAATCTTCATATTGCCTTTTCTTTAGCTAGGAAAAAAACTTCATGTTCTCTAATTTTAAAATATTCCATTCTCAATTATTTGTTTATAGGTATCAGGAAACATTGTAATCAGAGAAATAAGTCTTTGGGTTAACCAAACTTGATATGCACTGTCACATCCCACCGCTGATAGCACTTGTCAGGGCTCAGGACTGGCCAGGTCTTGGGCCTGGCTTATTGGATTCTGCTAAATTACTTGCTCAGGAACCATTTCTCTTAGATGACTGAGAGCTATCTACTTTAGCTGGAGAGAGAGAGTAAAGCAGTCGTCTTAGAATACATAGTTCTTAGCCTTTAGTAGAGCTTAGTAATCTTCAGCACAGACACACAGTGCTGGTGTTCTGCAGACAGGAGAGGAGACAGAGTCAGAGTAAGTGGGTCCGTGATAGAATGCGCATGCTCCCGACTGCCTTCTCCTCCAGCCTAATATAAGGCTAACCTCTGCCTCTCAACACTACAGGGGTAGAGACTGCCAATTCACCAGTGCCCTCATCTTGCCAGCTCTCGTGCTTGTTAGGAGCGCTAAATCCCTCTCCGTGCCCTTTCCACCAAGGTGTTCCATTATTGAGCTATCCAGGTATTTCTTATAACTCTCACTCCTTCTAGCCATAGGCTATATGTGCTGCTACAATGCAGAAAAAGTATCTTTGTAGAAAGAAAAACTAAAGACTAACTAGTGATAATGATAGATGAACTGGTTGACAAAATTTCTACCAGACACTATTTATTTAGAAAAATGTTACTGTATACTTAGAAACATTTGTCTAGTAAGACATTTGAAAAAATAAGTATGAGTTTAAAAGAAAAAAAAGTGCAATGGTAAACACATTGCAATCCACCAAAATTGTTGCAAAAAGTAATAAATCAAACCAAAGATCAAGGGTACATGTATACTACTTAGAATGGCAGATCACTATGGCTGATTTTCTTTATTTTTCAGCTGTAGCTGTCATAACCAAGACTAATATATAATGGTGCTGAATTTCTTGTACAAAATATTCTACAGTCAAAAAAATTTTATAATTACAATAAGCTGCAGAAATGTAAATATCAAGGTAAATTTATTCTCCAGTCATTCAAAACCATGAATAGAATGAGATATCCTTGCTTGAGAGACTGCCTAACCAACCTCAAGGGATACCCAGGGCCTTAGATCACTTTGAGTTTAACCACTAAATACTTTATTTCCTCATCCTTTCAGGGATAGACATCTTTTTTTTTTACATCTAAAAGTAGATTCTTTCAGAAGATTCGTGGAAACCAGGCTCATAAAAGTGATTTATGTAATTAAACTAAAAATTTACTTGGTATAATTTTGGAGTCATTGTTATTAATTTCAGACTCCTAGAATCATATATAAGCTACATGGAAACAAAATAAGGTTGTGGTAGAGCCCCTGGGCATTGATGGAAGTTAATTATTTATAGTAGATGGCAATAATGACCTTGTTTTATTATCTTTATCAGACCCTGCTTTTGTCATGTTATGTTGTAGTTTCTCACCTAGACTGGAGTTTATTTCTCTAAACCCAGGCTTGAAGAGGTATTGAGTGTTTGCATTTGCAGTGTTGGGTCTTGTGCCTCCACCTCTACCATGATAATAGGGCTTGCTAGCCTTCTGGAAGATGAGTAGCTGTAGAGCAAAATCTGAGGCCAGCTTAGATCAGCAGATCCCTGGTTCAAGACTTGTGAGCAAGCCCAGCCAAGATCACTGGAGGTCAGTCAATGTCTATTTGACTTCAAACAAGACAGCCCTAACCCCCTGTTGTTGTACATTGCTGAGCATCATGATCGTGGCATTAGCTAAATGGTACAATGTCGAATGGACCTTAAAGACTCCACCGATAAAACTGGCAGGTTTTTTTTTAATTGTTTCATTTTTACTTATGATTTTGAGACAGTCTCACTCTGTTGCCCACTTTAGAGTACTGTGGCATCAGCCTACCTCACAGTAACCTAAAACTCCTGGGTTTTTGCAATCCTCCTATCTCATCCTTATAAGTAGCTGAGACTATAGGCGCCTACCACAATACACGGTTAATTTTTCTACTTTTAATAAAGACAGGATCTTGTTCTTGTTCAGGCTAGTCTTGAACTCAAGTGATCCTCCTGCCTCACATGCCCAGAGTGGTAGGATTAAAAGCATGAGCCATCTTGCCCAGTTTCACAGGCAGATTTATGATCCCTTTCTCTTTCATCCACCCCAGTACTCTACGGACCCTGCTAATACCCTTGGGATATATTGGCAAAGATGTCTTCACCCAGAGCAGTATACAAGAATGTACACCAATGGCTATTTTCCTCAGTCTTCTTTACTCCTGGCTCTTCATCCATAGACTTAATGTAAAGACACAATTATTTACAGAAAATAAGCCAGAAACACAAACACGCATTGTATGTATGACATACTTCATTTCACCATTTCTTAAAATGCCACCTACTTTCAAAATATATTTGTTTTACTCATTCTTATGCTTTCCACTAATCTCTGCAAATTTATACACTTCTTTTTGTCCTTTGAAATCTTTCTTAAATGCTAACACTCATTTTCAACACCTCAATTGAGTGTTATTCAGCAATTACATAATTCTGCACTGTACAACATTTAACAATTTAGGTGTCCAATATCTCTTCTTAGTTCTTTAAAAAACTAAGATTATACACACACACATTTATATGTGCCCCTGAAAGCACACACTCACACACACACAGAGGGTGCCACAAATGTGTAAATTTTCTAAGAAAGGAAACCCTGTGTTAAAATTGTAACACTCAGCTTGAATATCTGACTTCTGCAATTACAAGAGATTCAAGATGCAATGTACAAAATCACAAACATTATTGGTATATATTGAGTATTGCAATTTTAATACAGTATTTTCCTTTTTTAAAAATGTGCATACAGTTTTTGGCACCCTCTGCGTGTGTACATGTGTTTATATGCATGTGGTATATTCCACTTTGCTCCTCCCATTGCCTCTCCTTCTCTCCCCTAGGAATTAAGAACATGTCTAAAGGCATAGCAAAGAGTGTATAATAAATGTTTATTAACCTCAATTTATTTTTTCAAATTAATTTAATACATAATTTGAAAAATTTGTATTAATTAGTTTCCTGGTAGATTAAGCTCCATCATGTTACTGATTTGAAGCTGATTTGACCACTGCATCTCATTTCTGTATTAATTTCCTGGGAGATTGTCATAACAAAGCAATACAAACCGGGTGGCTTAAAATAACAAAAATGTATTATCTCACAGTTCTTTAATCTAGAGGTCTAAAATGCAGATGTCAGCAGGGCCATGTTCCCCCTGAGACCCCAGAGGTAATTCTTCTTTGCCTCTCCCTAACCTCTGGTGGTGGTTAGCAATCCTTGGCATTCCTTGCTTTCCAGCTTTACCACTCCTACTTTTCCTTCTGTGTCTTCTCCCCATAAGTCTCTGCCTTCTCTTTTTTTGTTGTTGAGACAGAGTCTCACTATGTCACCCTCTGTAGAGTGCTGTAGCATCACAGATGACAGCAACCTCCAACTCTTGGGCTTAATAGATTTTTTTGCCTCAGCCTCCCAAGTAGCTGGGACTACAGGTGCCCACCACAGCGCCCAGCTTTTTTTTTTTTTTCTGTTTTTTTTGGAGTTTATTAGCTGGCCAGGGCTGAGTTTGAACCTGTCACCTTGGTGCACCATAAACACTGTGCTATAGGCACCAAGCCCTGCCTTTTCTTCTAACAAGGAAACCAAACATTTTTAATTAGGACTAACCCCAATGACCTCATTTTTACTTGACTACAACTAAAAAGACTCTCTTTCAAATAAGTTCATATTCACTGGAGCTGGAATTAGGACTTCAAAATGTCATTTGGAGAATACAATTCAACAATGACAACTCTCAGGTGATAGTTAAATTTTTTGCTCAAGATAACCAGAAGTAAGAACAAATCTTGACTAACCAATTACATTCTAGAAAGTGGGTTCTTCTGTAATAAAATTCTAGAATTTTTTTTTTTCAGGCCATAATGACCTCCACCTAGCAAACTAATGACAGCATTTATAAACTTGAGAAACCACCAATAATTATATTTAAAAAAAGAGAATCCTAAAGTCGGAGAATTGTCAGGTATTACAGGACAACCACCACTTAAATCTTGTGTGGGTAGTTTGACAAGCAGCCAAATGTCCAGAGCAGTTATTTGATTAAAAAAAAAAAATCATAGGCTAATAGCCCAGAGCTGTCTCCATGTGGACTTGTCATTCAAATTTTAAAGATAGAATTCTCCACAAGAATATCAACTGACTTAGATAAACAATCCAGTAATCATACTATCAACTAGTACATACACACACACATATATACACACATAGCTTAATTATTTTATAAATCATTAGTTCACAAATTTTGTTTATAACTTATGTAGAAAACTGGAACATGGTATCACACTATTAATTCAAAAGCACACAAGATTTCAGAAATCTGCAAATATAGTTAGCAAAATAATTAATATAAATATGTTAGTATTACATCACTAAATTTTGTTCTAAAATAATATGCAAAGTGAGATTCAATTTTAAAATAACTCATCTCAAGTCACAAAGATTGGTGAAATCCATTGCAGTACAATAAAATCCATTAAACTCAATTATCAAGGCATAGAAAATCTATGACACTGGAGTTTCATTCTAGGTCAATAAAAAATTGAATTATATAATTCTGAAGATAAAATAAATATTATATTAGTCACATAATTTTTAACTCTTACTGATTGATTTGAGATGTTTTTGAAAACCTAATTAACACTATAGCTATTGGACATAATTACAATGAATAATATTTATTGGTGAAAATGCAAATGTAAGAGGGAAAATTCGAACTTAAAAACTTTCATCTATATAACTATTTAATTGTTATAGCTAATTTTTAATATGAATTACTCCTTATAATCATATACATATATTGCATAATTATAAATAACATTGAAAAATCATTCTATATTCCTATTCAGCAAGCCATTGCATGCCTTTAAAATTGAATCTGCTTTTTAGTTTAAAACTATAAATGCTTTTCTCTCTTTGATCTATCATTCAAGTTATCTTATATTCAAACTAAAATATTATCTATCTCATAGATTGAGACATTTTTATACCTTGACAGATAGGACAATCTTAAGGGAAGCTCAATCACCTTTGTCCATAATTACATTTCTTTCAAAACTATCTGATGACTTATAACACAATGAAGTATAAAAAAATACTATTTTATCTAGAAGAACACTGTTGAGTTTAAAGTTGTCTATTCAAAATTGTTTAACAATTTTTTTAAATTAAATCATAGCTGTGTACATTGATATGATCATGCGGCATCACACACTCGTTTCACAGACCTGTTGACACATTTACATCACACTGGTTAACATAGCCTTCCTGGCAATTTTTTTAATTGTTAAAAAACTTGTTCATTTTATTTTTTCAGAACTTTATGAATATATATATGTATATATATATATCACAAGATTCTGATATTTTGAATGGATATTTGAATTATTCAAGGTCATATTAAAATATCTTCCATCTGTCTACCATGGATGACATTTTCTGCAATGAACTGGCATTTACCAGGTGTTGATTTATACATCTCAAATTTACTTAATTGACATGCAATTTAAATCTAATCCAGCAAACATATTTTAACATTGCAATATGTGTAATGCAATGGCTAGGTTTTCACAAGGCTAGGTTAGTGCATAGGTGGGAAAGGTGTGAGCTTACTCATGAAATTTGTTGACATTCATAAATTTGGTTTTTTTGCACAAAACAAAAGACAAAAAACAAAAAACTTCCATTATCTTCTAAGACAGGCAAGCCACCCTTTTTAATAGGCAAAATAGTCAGCCTTTCTTAAGTTTCTAATATGAAAATATGAACAAGGAAAATGTTAGAAATTGCAGAAGACTATAAAGATACAAAATGTTCCCATTGTCATTATCATTGTTCTATTTAAAATCTAATTATGAAGATAGAAATAATAAACAAAAATAGAGAATCATATTACAATATACAATTCAATTCTAGAATACACTAAAATTAGGCTCATTTTATAAAGCTTCATTTCTTTTATGCAGGTCTGTAAAAATGGATACGGCTACTTGTAAAAATTTATAAAATCCTTTACTAAATAGCCAAATAGTTATCATTGATGCTACTTTAATGTTTCTGAATTTATTAAAGCAAACATGTAAAGATTACATTGAGATCTGATTTTATCTTTGTTTAGTAAACCAGAATAATAATAAGGATGCAACTTAGGGGTGATTCTATCTGTTCAACAACAATTAAAAATTGGAGGCATTTGAGCATATAATAACGGTTGTAGTCACTAAAGAAATGTTCTGGAGAAATGTCCCACTGAGTCCCAATCTGCTGAACTCTGCTGTGATGGTTGAAAATAGAGCTTGTGATTAAAGTCTCCTAGCTAAATTCAACACATGGGGGAAATCAAAGAGATAGGACACTGTACAAGGAGTTTAAGTGACAGAGCCCAGAAAGTTCAGCAATGCACATATATGTTAATAAGTTCCAATCATCAACAGACTTCAAAAAGTTATTTCATGCCAAATAAAAAGCACTTATATGGTATAGAGTTACCATGCCTGGTAATAGGTAAAATCTGTTAAACAGGGAACACTACATTTTGAAAGGGACAGGTAAAATAGTGTCTACATCTTTCCACCTGGAAACTCTGAAAAAGGGTGAGGGTAACAAAGCTTTCTTTCATGTTCACTACATTGTTCATTCATTTTTATGCATTCACTTTTAAACTGGTGAGAAAATTAAGCTGCAGCCTAACAGTTTGCAATACTGAATTTGCATCCAATTTTCTTTAGTAATGAGATGGTATTTTCCATCAAAAAAATCTTTGCTTGTGGTGTACTTGACTCAGATGGAGCAAGGATAGAAGAGAATGTTCGCCTAATTAAATGAAAGTTCAGTAGAAAAAAAGGAAGAGTCAAAAAGAAGATATGTAGTGATGGCTCTTAATTATTTATTTTAAAAGAATAGAAAGAAAAAGCTGATAGCCCTCTCTCTCCTCAGCCACAGAACTGAGTTTCCCTGGCCTAAACCTTTAAAAAAGTCACATACTTAAATTTCAGAAAGAGGAATTTAGAATAGATATAAGTAATGTAGAGTTCCCCACTCAGGGGTAGACAGGGACCCACATTTTCTAGCCCCTAGCAGGCCCCCAGCTTAAACAGACCACATTCTCTGGAAAAACAGCAGGCTCATAAAAAACAGTCTGACCAGAGTTCTACCTAAACTGTCACTCCTGGAGCCAGCAATGCACCCTAAATGAAACCATATTCCTAGGGATAGTTTTAAAATCAACTTCTGCCCTCAAGCTCTGGTGCCAAATGCCTGTGACATTCTATCTTCCCCAAACCCACAGGGTAGAAAATTGGTATATAACCCCGGAGACAGATGGCCCAGATGGGTTATTTACTTGGTATCTATCCCTCCCTCTGCTACATCGAGGCTCTTATCTTCCTTCTTATCTATCAATAAAATCTATTCTGTCACTTGCTTGCAGTGGTCCATGGATTCATTCTTCCAATCTCTGAGCCCAAAGACTGGGCAGGGAGAGAGATTCCAGCTACATAAGCAACTCCAAGGGTCATTCAGACTATAACGCAAGGCTAGCTAATGGGAAGCCTTTTTGCTTCCAGTGTGCTTTCAGTTTGTCCTGTCTTAAAAGTTTAGAATTGACTGGATGCTTGCTTACACAGCGGCCAGTCAAAAGTTTAGAAGATAACCTTGAGGAAAAATAGGTCAAGAGTCTGGAATAGGTCAACCCAGACTTCTGAGAACAAGAGCCACAAGATGACCTGCTGTTTGCTGATAACCACAGAGCAAGTCCTGATGACTTACCCGAAGTTTGCTTTGTGCCACCAGCCCCTTTTAATCCTTCACTTTATAAATTGTTCAGTAAACAGAGGAGAAGAGAAGGTCTCAAGACAATAGTGCACTGTCTCCTCAGGCTGCCAGTATTTGAATCCACCATCTTTCCTTCGTCATTCTTCACCTCTCACGTCTGGCTCTCAGGTGGTGGGCAGCCAGACTTATGTTCACCAATATAATTAAAAGTAAAAGGTAGACATTTCTAGCACTGGTGTTATTAGTAATAGGAATGAAAATAGATGAATTTGTGAGGATGTGTCATTTTTCCCTTTTAGAAAAATAGAAATAAAGACCAAAATTCCTATATTCTATTTTATGATTTTGTGGGGACAAAGACAAAACTTCCTCTTCACCCTTGGAAGGTTTGTTGAAAAATCAACTCACAATAGAGAAGATTAATAAAAGAAAATTATTAAATTTATTTAATGTGTATACACAGGAACTCCCCAAAATGAACACGCAACTCTATCATGTGGTTCAGGGGCTCATAGACCTTTTGGATAAAATGTGTTATGGAAACTGGACAACAAAGAGCCACCAGAAAGAATAAATGACATGGAACAAAGATTACCCAGCTAAATTTTTCTAGTTTGGAATTTAAATGAGTCTGAGAGAGGGGATGTTATCATCTTATTTTATTTTATTATTTTTTATTAAGTCATTTGTACATAGATCATGAATACATTTATGCCATTATGGGATTCAATGTGTTGATTATTTGTGCAAATTGGAGTGCTTACATCCTACTAACCAACATAGCTTTCACCTCATTTACCCAATCACAGCATTAAGACATTTGTGTTCTACACCGATAGATCCAATGTATTTGCATTGTGCTCCATAGGTGTGGTCCCCCTACTAACCCTCCCTCTATCAACCCATCCCCTCCATTCCCCTCTCCCTCCCCTTTCCTCCTTCATCCTAGACTATAGTTGTGTTTCATTTTTCATATGCAAGTGTGAGTGATTATAAATTGGTTTCACAGTAGTACTGAGCACATTGGATTTTTTTTTTCATTCGTGAGATACTTTACTAAGAAGAATATTTCCTATCTCCATTCATGTAAACATAAAAGAGGTAGTCTCTATTTTTTAGTGCTGCATAGTATTCCATGGTATACATATACCACTATTTATTAATCTATTCATGAGTCAATGGGCACTTGGGCTTCTTCCTTAACTTGGTAATCATGAATTGAGCTTCAATGAACAATCTGGTGCAAATATCTTTATTATCAAATGATTTTTGGTCCTTTGGATATACACCTAGAAGAGGAATTGGAGGATCAAACGGCAGGTCTACATTTAGATCACCGAGTGTTCCCCAAACTTCCTTCCAAAAGGAATGTACTAGCTTGAATTCCCACCAGCAGTGCAGAAGTGTTCCCTTTACTCTACATCCATGCCAACATCTGTAGTTATGAGATTTTGTGTTGTGGGCTACTCTTACTGGAGTTAGATGGTAAAAGTGTCTTCTGGAGCAGTCCTGTTCTGTATGGCAGAGGGTAAACATGTGGCAAGGAAGTGGCTAGGGGGGAAAAGCTGGAACCAAACTGTATGTAAGAACCAAGCTGTGGTTTGGAACTAACTGTTCCTGAGTGGGAACATATAGGGTAAGGAGTTCCTAGTGAGCTTTAACTGACCTACAGCTCATTACCATCTGATTAGCATAAACAGTGGAGTTTTTGAAGGATTCTGGGAAAGATGCATGCTTAGGAAGTAAAACTGTGGTAAGTATATAACCTACATAATCTGTTACATAACCCAACCTACCAGGAACAGGAAAGGGCAACCAATGCTGCCAGGAGAAAAGTGGGACAAACTAGTGAGCACTTAAAAGGCAGCATGTGCTAAGATGGTCTTCTCTCTCTTTAACTTATTTTTACTTTGTATCATTTTGTGTGGTCACTTCGCTGTCACTTCATATAGCTTCATTCTTTTTTCTCTTATAAACTCATGTGGGATTGTTCTTCATCTGTGATCGCTCTGTCATCAGCTGAATTTGGTACCAGTGCTCATCTTGACACTGGGAAGCAGGATACCAGAGAACATCCAAATGAACCTAACAGTCCAACAGTCACATCTCTGGTCTTACTGGGAGGTAAAGAAAAGGACAATTCTTATCTTAGGTAGATTCAGAAACTTCAAACATTTGCAGGATTCCATGGTGGCAGGGGCTGGGGAGGTCAAACAGATGTTGACTCTTCCTCGGTCAGTCCAGAGTGTTAATATATCATAGTTTGGTGTAAACACATTTCTAGTTTTCTTCAATTTAAATATAATACCTACATTAAACTGGATAATGAATAGAAAACTTCTTGAATTCCTTTTGTGTCTTCGATTTTTAAAAGTATCTACTAAACAATTAGTAAAATGTGGGTGTGATTACATTACTAAGCTATTTAAATTAAATACATAGGCATATTTGATGTGGGTAAATAACAAACAAAAACCAAAATAAACACAACTATATTTTGTTTTGTGTAAAAAAAGTCAACGTTTAATTATCTTCTCACAAATGTTTTATGGCCCTATAAAGTTGAAATAACAACTTCCTTAGTAAAGGTACTATAAGTGCACAAAGAAGAAATACATAAAATTAGAAGGCTACAAAAAAATTTGATGTTAATATTAATTAGTGATATATAGTATAGTATGTTACTTGAAATAGATATTCATAGATAAGATCTTGTACATTCCATAAAAATTACATAGCAAGTTTACCTTTAAAGACATTTTTTGACTCTTGAGTATAAACCATGTTTTGTTTTTGTTAATATGGGCACATTCCTTTAGTGTAGTTCACAGTTACTATATGTACCTGCTAGATACATCACAGTCACTCAGTCATAACTGTTTAAAGAAATGAAATAATACAACATTTAAAACAAACTCTATGTGTTCATCTACCACAGTGTTTTTTAACCTTCTTATTTCATGTCACACTTGAACCCATAGTTAAACTTCACTGGCATGCTTAAATTGTATTCATTCAAAAAAGAAAAGTAAACAGAAAAAGAGTGTACATACTGTGCTTTGAACTTCTTTTGAAAATAATTTAATTAATGTTCTTTAAATTTTTTCATGGTACACCAGTGTGCTACAGCCGGTCAGTTATAAATCATTGATATAAAATAAAATTGAGTGAAAAAAACTTGTTGACCAAGCACATTAATTTGGAGGTGTGTGAACCTCCAAAAATGTAATGATATACAAATTAATTTTCCAAATTAGAATAATTTTCTTCAACTTGAATGTGTAAAGGGGACATGAAAAAGCTAGAGTATGTGGTTTGAAAGAACAAAGGACTTGACAGAAAAAGCAACAGTACTCCAAAGAATTCAATAAATTTGGTCTTGAAACAATCAACAAAGGAAAATCAGCATGTCTTCATTTGATAAATGAATTCCTCCTATCAGACTGTATTTTCTTTTCTCTTCTATTTTCTTCATCAGCAGTACAACTTATACTTTCCATATCACACATAGAAAAAGGTAAGTGCCTCAAGAATGAAAGAAAACATATCCAATTTACCCAGCCCTTATATGAAGCCACTTTATAAGCACCCACACTTCCTATGAAAGCTATAACCCAACTACAGCCCAAGATGAACAGGAAAGATGAGGGGAGGGTACGGGAGGGGAGGGGAGGGAGAAGATGGGTGGAAGGAGGGTAATCGGTGTGATCACACCTAAGGTGCATTTTACAAGGGTACATGTTAAATCTAAGTGTAGAATATAAATAAATGCCTTAACACAATAACTAAGAAAATGCGATGAAGGTTATTTTAACCAGTTTGATGAAAGCATTTCAAATGGTATATAAAACCAGCACATTGTACTCCATAATTGCATTAATGTACACAGCTATGATTTAATTAAAAAAAAAAAAAAGGAAAAAAGAAAAAGGAAAGTATCTTACTGATTAAAATATTAGAGCAATCCCTGGAGCACTGCTGTATAGAAGTGAATGACTACAAACAACAGACATATTCAGTGGTTTACACAACTGTATATAATTTTAGTGTGGGTATAGAAAAAAATGCAAAAACTTTAACTTATCAATGATACAGCAAGGAAGCATGCCCTAAAATTCTGCAGCTATGATAAATTACATATCTTACCACTATATGTTACATATTATCTATATAATATGATTGATTGTACATAGTGTTCCTATGTGCAGCAAACTTAACCTTTGCTTATTACGTTTAGGAGCATATCGTAGACTTTGTAGAATTTTCTATGTGCAGTGTAATTTTGCTGAAATGATTTTTCCTTTCTATTTGTATACATTTTATTATAATTACTAACATTACTGACACAGGAGTCCCCTTCCCAGTGGACAGGGACAATTCCACCCCAACCCCCATTTTCTAAGCCTGGGTTTCAATGTCCATAGTGAATAAGTCCCTAAACTGGATCACCTATGAGTCTATTTATTTTATGTATTGGTTTTTCATATGGTTTATTGTCTATGACAAATTAAGTTCTAAAAATTGCATATAAACTATATTCGAGACAATTTGATTCTCTGGGTAATGTTAAATTACTTCCCACTATAGTACAGTAATAATAATGATAAATATTAAAGAATAAAGTGTTTTCCTTAAATTCAGATAGACTCTGGAACCAGTGTGAACATAGGTCAGGTCTGGTTAATTGAATCAGAAATGACACATCAAGGCTTCAACACATTGTCTGAATTACAATTGACTGCTAATAGAGAAAAAAATTAATCTATAAATTATATTTATATATATTTTCTATTTTTACTGTTTTTAATTCATAGAATCTAGAAGCTTCTGAATTTATCTTAATTAAAGCTGATTTCTCTGCCTCTGTATTTTCCAGAAGAAAAGGGAATATACTTGTAGAGGAACAGAACCACTTTTGAGATTAACAGTTTTATAATCTTTTACAATATCTTTCTTTTCTACTAATAGGTTACAAATAAACGTGATGAAAAATACTACACATTTTTTTTTAGCTTTTATAAATAAATGACAAGTGATTTTACAATCTTATTTTTAGGCTAAAAATACCTACTGAATTAATTACTTAACATAACTGCAATAATACTTATACATTAACACCAACATATTACTAAGAAATGTTATAAACATAAAACTTAGCAATATCATAAGCATTTAGTGCACTTAAGGAAATGCAGATAATTATAATTTATAGTTTATGAAATGGACACGAGTATATGATTTGTATTTGCTTAAATTGGTCATCGTGTTCAATTTTATATTTTTTCTTTTCAGATATAATTATAATAATAAGGTTAAGTTCATTCTAAGTATCTAATTATGAATAATTATGTCAAAGATAATTTTTAAATGTTTAATTTTAAAATATAATTAATCTGTGTATGTATCTTAAGAAACTAATAAATACATACTCTGAGTAACACATGAATTAACTCTTTTCATATACCCTTTCTAAATTGCAAAAATCTTTTTTTAAATTTTTTAATTTTTTTATTGTTAATCATAGCTGTGCACATTAGTGCAATCACCTGTACCCATTCTAAGATGCACCATAGATGTGGCCCCACCCATTGCCCTCCCTCCACCAAAACTTCCCCCTCCCTTCCCCTTCCTTGGCCCTTTCCCCATAGTCTTGTGCTATAGTTGGGTTATAGCCTTCATGTGAAAGCTATAATTTAGCTTCATAGTAGAGCTGAGCACACCTATCCCAAGTGGTGAGATAGTAATAATGTTTAAAAATTTCATACATAGATTTCTATAATTTTTTTCATTATCACTAATAAAATTAATCATGTATCAAAAATTTGTTTCTAATGAAAGAGCATTCTATAAATATTGTCTACTCATTAACCTATTTTATTTATTATATGTCTTTAATATATGTGTTTCCAACATGCTTAATCATAAGACTCATCTGGAATACTTTGCTTTCCTTGGCCCTATTTTTTATCAACAAATATACTGAGGGACTCCTATGTCCTAGGAACTATTTGGCAAGAAACATAAAAATAAATGATTGAAGATTCTTACCTTCAAGTAGCTTTATAATTTGGGGCATGAGATAGACCAAACTAATGGAGTTGAGTGATGACAAGTGTGTGTCTGTGTGAGTGCCTGTATGTGTATAATGGTGAATTATGTTTAAAGATAAAGCAGTAGAGAAATAGCGAGTTCTAGAAGGGAAACCATAAGCAAGAGAGGTAATCAGTTTAGAGTATGGTAATCAGGAAAGGCAACAAAAAAAATGTGAAACTGGAGGGCGACGCTTGTAACTCAGTGGGTAGGGTGCCACCACATAAACCGAAGCTGGCGGGTTCAAACCCAGCCCTGGCCAGCCAAAAACAATGACAACTGTAACCACAACACAAATGGCTGTGGTCTCAGCTGCTTGGGAGACTGAGGCAGGAGAATCGCTTGAGCCCAGGAGTTGGAGGTTGCTGTAAGCTGTGATGCCATGGCACTCTACCCAGAGCAACAACTTCAGATTATGTCTCAAAAAAAAAAAAAAAAAGTGAAACTGGAGCAAACCTTGCAAGAAGTGAAGGAATGAGCCATGTATTTGATGGACATAGAAGAGAATTACACACAGAATTACAACTATTGCAAAAGTCCTGAAGCATCAATGTGCCAGACATGTTGAGATGTTTGATGCAGAGCAAGATTTCAACTATGGCTCAATCACAGTAATGTAAAAAATTGAACAAGATATATGAAAGGGCTCACTAGAAAGATAGTGCCTTTTATACTGAGTCAGAAAGCTATAGAAATGTTTTGAGTAGAAGACTAATATAAATTAATTCCAGTTTTAGTGGAACTAGTCTGGCTGCTGTGGGAGAATAAACCACAGGTTAGCTAGAACAAAAGGAGGAACACACAGTATCTTTCATTAATAGCCTTAGGAGATTAAAGTTGTTTGGATATGGAGGAACTGGACCTGGTAAGAAGTGGTTGGGTAAAGGATATATGTTCAGAAAGACAGGTATTTTATGTTAGAGTGAATGCAGGGTTCCAAGCAAAAAAAGGCTTTGACATTGCCCCAGTATTTTGGGCTCAAAGACTGAAGAATGCAGATGCCAATAACAGACGCGAGGAAGAATTTTGTAGGATCAAGTTGGTAAGGTAAGCGAGAAGGAGCAAAGAGGACCTTGAATTGAGAGGTTTTAAAATTGAGGAGATAATTTGACATAAAATTAAAACTATCAAATATGACATTGGTTACATAAGTCTAAGGTTTTAGGAGGATAAAATTTGCAGATAAAAATTTGGAAATTATCAGCAGATAGATGGTATTTAAATCCACTCTGCTACTGGGTATGCTCCCTGATAAAATAAAAACACAAGAAGAGGTAAGTAGTGGTTATGAGATATCAACTGCAAATGTGATCTCAGTTCTTTACACTCCCTGTATTGTGTTGTTTTTAATATGACTTCATAACTTTTCCCATCATTAGGTAGCATTCACCCAAACTCCTTTCACTCTCAGCCTGCCTCACGACTTACTTTGGCTAATAACATGCAATGGAGGTGTCAAGCCAGCTCTCTAGATACCTTACGTGTTTCTAATTTCTCCTGGAATCCTGCCACTGCCCTATGAACAAGATCAGTCCAGCCTGCATGATGCTGAGAATCGCATAACTCAGGTCAGTGCGCTGCCAGTCTCCAGAAATGTAAAGTGATGCTATTATGATCAACCCTCCATCTCAGAACCGACCAGCTGAACACAGGTGTATGTGTATAAGCAATTAAAATCAGCAGAGCCTGCTCTAAATCAGCAATAATACATACTTACTGGTTTAAGCTACTGAGGTTTAGGATAGCTTATTCTTCCACAGTAATTATAAGAATCAAGGATTAAATTCTGAGGTATCTCCGTATGTTAGGGGCTTAAGGAGATGAAAAGACACCAGTCGAAGAAAGCTAAGAAACAGCAGTCAGTAGGTGTGAGGGGACATGTGGGTACTTAAGGGAAGAGTCGTATCTTGATGTGTTTGCATTGCTAGAAAAAAATGATTTAATAGGCTTAAAAAAAATTTCTAATTGTTTATTATAAGGAGGTTAGGAATTGAATTAAGAAAATGACTGCAGATGATGGGCAAAAAGGAACAGAGACAGGAGAGAAGTGGATCAGAGGAGCCCAAAATCTGTTGCGAGGTTTGACAGTGTGAAGTCTGGCGTTTGAAGCAGACTGGTTGGAGCTTCAGCCCTCCCCCAGACCCCCAGTGTGACTCAGCTCAGGGGTCACTGAGCACTGAGAGACCAGGCTTGCTGTGGGCCAGGCTGCTCTCTCAGGGAGGGTGAGCACATTTGGGAGTTAGCAAGAGAATGCTGAACTCCCTGGAAACAAAGTGAGTGCCTCAACCTTGTTAAGAGAGAAAAAGTCTCTCGGGAAAATAAGGAGAAAAATCCGTCCTGTCTTCTGTCATCTTGGTATGAGCAGAAGCCCCAGCTCATCTGCACACAAAGCTTCCAGGGGTTTGTGTGCAGGGTCTGATTAGGGTCTGCTTTGACATTGCTCCTGAACTGTGTTTCCTATCCCATATGCTGTTTGTATTAAGATCATAAACAACTTAGAGTAATAACCATAAGAGGTAAATCACTCTACTTAACATAGTTAAAGAAATAGTTTGGTTAGAAAATGCAACCCCAGCAAGAACCATGGCATAAGAGGTTAGTTTTCCCCCTTTAGATGGTTGATTTGACAGTGATGTGTGTAATAAAAAAGAAGCTAGCCTGGAGCTAGGGGCTTCCACCAGTCCTCACACTTGGAGGTGGATAGCCCCCCAGCCAGCTCTAAAAAGCTTTCTTCTTGTGTCTTCAAATCTTAACTTTTTCTTCATTTTTTCATCTCCACCAGTCAGTAGGAAAGAACCCATGGTGTAGTTTGGGACTGGTCCCCAACAAGTGGGCAAGAGAAAATATGGAATTTCATAGTGTCTTTTAACCTAGAGAAAGAGATATTTCAAAAGATACAAAATTATCAACTCTGTCAAGTACTGCTGAATCAAGAAAATGAGGGCTGTAAATTGACTACTAGGTTATGTTGCCTAGTAGTTAAGGTTATTGTTACCTTAATTTCTAAGATTCTTTCTGCACACATTAACCAGAATGAGAACAAGGCAAATTTTGTGGAAGACATTAATGACAACCACTAATGAATTTATTCATAAATTGTAAAATTTTGGAATTCTAAACAGTCTTCGGTTGATTGAATATGTGTGTTTTATAGCATAACAACAATGGGTCGCCCTATAGTAAGATACTAAAAAGGAACATCAATTAAGCCTTTAAATTTCTCTTATGAACATATTTCTACTCTTTATGCGTAACAGAATAAATACAACAGTAGAATGCCGGCATTACTTTGCTGCGTAAATGAAAATGGGAGTGACTGCCATTGTAAGCTCCCTTTATTAACCCAAATGACAGTTTCACATAGGATTGCCCACTAACATGTAAGTGAGATCCCAAAAGAAGCCTGGAAAGAAATTTTTGTTTAACAGAGTATAAGGGCATAAAAAGTATCCCTTAGTTATTTAAACCTATTAATTACATAAACACAGAACTTCTATGTATGAAAAATAGGTTTTCAGACCAATACGGACACATTTACAAAAATTTTGTATCAAAAGCACATTATCTGTTTACTTATTAATAATAAGCTCTAGAGTCTTCTGAGAGTAAGACTGTTGGATAATTTAGGCAGTTTTTTTTTTTTTTAAAGTGATATTTGCTGAACCTCCCATAAGATTAAGAAAGGGAATTATATATCCTGGGTGTTCATAACCTTTGTGCATCCAGGCCCAAAAGCGGTCAGAAAGAAATAATTACAGCCACTTCAAAGTGATTAAAAGCAGTTCTGTGCAGAGGGGAAAAATCATCCTAATTGTGCCCCAGGGAAGAACTGCTTCACAGGGATGCTTATGATTGCTTTGAAGCAAACCTAACTACTTTGGCCTTCTCGGCAGGCTTCACTAAGTAGAAATATATAAGCTCTCCAGGACTCAAGGGAGAGAATAAGCTGAATACCTAGAATAAGCATTGATTTCTTAATCTCATGAAGTAAACCCCTGCCGAACATGATGCAAAAACAAACCATGTTATTTTCAGTGAGTGACCCACTGCATTAAAACTAAATTAGACCAATGTCAATGAGTTTCAAGAAATGAATGTCCTTCTAAAGAAGGCAATAGCTTAATTTATAATTCTGCCCAAAGGTTTCTTTGCTAAAAATAATCGAACGGAATAGTTCCAATGTGTTCTATTTAATTTCCAATTACATCAGATGAATGTGATGACTACCCAGTAGTGCTTATGTATTTTAATAGCATACAGTGGTATTGGTTTTCTCAAAGCAACAGGAAAAAGTAAAATTTGTCACCCAGCTGTATTCTGGCATATGGAAGGCACATGTACCTCCTACATTTAATGTACTGCTAAGCAATAAATTAAAAACTGGGGAGAAGCATTTATGCAAATAGACTTCTCAATGCTCTGAATCTCCTTTATAAGTGGTAGTTTTCATTTTGACTTAAGTCTTTGTTCTTTAAAAATACATAAATAATGTTTTATGCCAAACTCAAGATGTTACAGAAATTACATGTACTAGCAGGGAATATGTCTATTACTTAATTGTAATAGGAAGTCAAGATCTGTCTTATTCTGGAATGTCCTTACTGTTTTGTAATTCCGTAATACAACAATATTTTAAATTTTTCTTAATGTATATTCTTTTTTAAATGAAATTTAATAAAAGCTCATTATAGACATACTAAATGTACACAATTGCTGATGTTGTAAAAAATCTAATTCAAAAATAGAATTGTTAAAAGTGCTGACGTTATGTTTTATCTTTAAAAGGTAAGATTTGTTTAACTTTTGGATTTTTTTTAATTTTACATTTTACAAACTAGTAGTATCTTAAAATAAAAGGTGCTTTTAAGTAACATAAGAGTATATTCATAAGTATTACAAATACACATATTAGGAAAATACTTTGTGCAATTTTAAAATATGTATGATAGTTTAATTCTTATTTTTTTCTTTATTTATTTGCAACTTTGGCTAGGAATGGGCTTGAACCCACCACCCCTGGTACATGGAGCCAGTGTCCTACTTCTTGATCTACAGGCGCTGCCCCCATTTCTTCTTATTTTAAATGAGAAGTATGAATGAAGATTTAAATGAGTTACTGTGGATATGTAGTATACCAATGAATGTTGCATGAGAAATTGGGACATAACTGGCAATCTGTGATCACCTATTTCATGTTATCACTTAGTACAACCTTAAGAATTTGTTTGTTTTACAATTTTTCTAGGAAGGTTAAATTATACTATGTGCTTTAGTACAATTTCTTTTTTAAATCCTCCAAAATCTGTAGTTTTATGGCAATACAAAACAGTAAAACAGAATAGTCTTTGTTTCTTCCTTTCTCTATTGACCATGCAAGATCTCTTATTTAAGTATGTTTATTTATCAGCAAACAATAACAGGATAATACATGTGGGTGAAATATGTTACTTTTTTCTTCTCCAAACTTTTACTAGTTGTTGACTGCTACAGAAGACTACCAGCCATATGGTGTAAAATAAAGATTTCATTTCAGCACGCTACAATATGTTGTATTAAAATCATAAGGAAAGAAAAGTTGAATAAAGGTCATACAATTGCTGGAATGTACTATAGGAAAAAATAAGTTGTTACTTTATAAGTCATCTCATGAATATACACATGTACACTAAATAAAACAGATTTACTTTTTTAAAGAAAGATGCCCTCTTTGTGTAAAAAAAATATTATAATAAACCAAGCAGTATGGCAAACGGGGTATTTAAATCTCAAAAGAAACATTTACAAGAGTGGGTTAATTCACACATTCAGTAAAATCTATCAGTTACCAATGATATAGTAACCACCAGGCAAAATGATGTACAGACTCAGAATCAGTTCTCCAGGGGCTTATAATCTACTAATGGTGGTTTTAGACATATAATCAAATAACCATAAAAATGCAGTAGGTTCTATTTTTAGTAGGCATTTGAAAATGATTTTCCATGGGCCTAGAGAAGAAAGCACTTAACGCTGCATAATAATTCAGAAAAGACTTCCCAGAGGAACTAGCAGTTTAGCTAAGTTTTGTTTCCATTATTCAATACCCCCAAAATGCCAAATTTATATGTCCATAGTTTAATATCAAAAAGTAGAGTGGTTTAACAATTTGGACTCCTCTGCCCCCCAACAATTCATTTCTGCAGAGCAGCTAAAGTGATCTTTTTAAAATATTCATCAAAACAAACCCTTCTCTTGTTAAAAAAAAAAAAAAAAAAAATCTGTAGTCACTTATCATTTTGTGATGTATAAGGGTGAACATACACTGCACGTTTTATGGTTCTGTATGTTCATCTACTAATCTTCTCTTCATTTTCTATAGAAATGTCTTTGCAACTTTGTTTTATGTTCTTGTAAAACTACTTCATTAAGATATTTACAAATAAATTCCTCACTTTAAGTATCTGATCAAATGTAATTTTGTCAGAAAGGACTAAAATCTTTGGTCTTTTATCCCTATTTCCTGGCATAGAGCTCCTAAAATCCTTAGATTTCCTGAATCCTGAGTGCATTTCATATAGCTCATTCACTAATGAATGACCCTGATGAAAGCACTAATTAGCTTAAAATGGGGACCTGTGGTCAGAAAGTCCAAGCCAAGATCAGATGTTTGGAAATTTGAGCCCTAATCTCAACCTCTGGGGAGGAGAGAGGGTCTGAAGATCGAGTTCAATTGTGAACACTAATTAAAAAAATCATGCCCCTGTAAGGTAACCTCCACAAAAACCCTCTCAGGTTCAGAAAGCTTCCAGGCTGATAAACACGCAAGTGCTAAGAAGGTGGTGTGTTTACCTCCTCATACTTGCCCCATGCCTATTGTATCCTTTATAATGAAAACCAGTAAGTGAAACAAAGCATTTTCTTGAGTTCTGTGAATAATCATAGCATATTACCAAACCTCAGAAGAGAGTCACAGGAACTCCTAATTCATATCCAGTTACTCAGAAGTACAGGTGTCCTATGACTAAAAACTGGCTTCTTTAGTGGGGACCTGCTTGGTATATAGCACTCTTAACCTGTGGGGTCTGTGTGAATTCTGCATAGTGTCAGGAGAGAATTGAAATGTAGGACACCGGTTGGTGTTAGAGAACAGCAGAACTATTTATTATATATTCTGTTTAATCTGCTTTATATTTTTTCCACAGCACTTATTTCTGCTTAAAATCATAGTTAAAAAAAAAAAAAGGGGTTGTGTTCTACAGACTTATGATGACAAGTGACATTTCTGTCTTGTTTATCATAGAATCCCTAAAACCTGAAGTATTATTTTGTATACAGTAGGTATACAATAAAATGTATAAGTTAACATACAAATGAATGTATGACTGCTATTTGGGAATGGACTATTACTACTTTTTTTTTTTTTTTTTTTATCATTGGCCACGTGGGATATAATGAAGAATCAAAAACCAGCATATCACTTGCAAGGTTGCATTAGTCTTGAGAAGAAATATTATGAAATGAAAGAAGAAAAATGAGATACCATTTAAACAAACTAAGAAAAAATCAGAACACAAAATCAAACTAAAAAAAAATCAAATATCTTTGGGCAAAATTATAGTATGTGTTCCCTAATGTCTAAAAGTTCTTTTCATTTTGAGTTTTACAAAGTTCATTCCTTGGCATGAAATAAAAATTGTGTGGCTTTCCCTCTTATTTGCTTATAAGCTGTAAGATCTAAGCACCCCAGCAGGTTTTAGTTGCAAATACGAAACAAGTGAATTCCCCCCATATGGTTTTTGCAATATCCATATGAGAGTAATCAAACAAACCAGCCAGGGAAATCAAAGGGATCAGCTGGAGACTTTCTTTTGCTACAACAAAATAGACCAGTTCAAACAGTATGTTCCAGTGAAATGTCATTTTGCAAAACTGGCTCTATTCTCCTGAAAATTAGACTTTTCTTTAAATGAAAATGTCATGTATTTAAAAGTATTCAGACAACATGCTCTACATACAAATATACTGTTTAAATGTAACTAAAATATTTTAAAGGTTTCTTTCTGTTACTATTTTGTAATCAAATTGGCTGTGTAGCAGACAAAACAGTAGCAAAATTTGATGTGAATTTTCCATTTCCTTAATTAACTTTTTCTATGTTGTTTTGGCCAACCACAGAGGTTTTCAATAAACTAAACTTATAATTTCTAAGACTGTAGTATTTTTCATTTATTTCTGAAATGAAATTTTACTAGATATTTCAAATAACAAATTTGTCACAGCAGAATCAAGAGTGACAAAATTCAAATAAAGGAAAACAGAAAATCTTTGAGAAATCCACTTCAGTGGCTTCTGGGAAAATGTCAAACAGAATGAAACACAAGGATCTGTAATCCCCCAAAAGGAGATGATAGAACGAGGAAAAATGACTTTGGCAGAACTATTTTTAAGTTTGATTTTAAAGCATCAGCTTAAAGAAGAAAGAAATCCATGGAAACTCAGTAAACGTGAATAAAAAGAAAACACTCCCGTGAACACCATTGTTACACTGACGAAACTCAAATAAACAAACAAAATCTCCAAGGAAGCCACAAGAGAATGGTGTTTCGTTTAGCAAAAGAACAATGTATACAATGGCTACATTCTCCCCAGAAACCACAGAGGCTATAAGCTATGGCACCAAATATTCAGTGTGCTTAAAAGGAAGAAAACAAACAAACAAAAAAAAACTCTTGGTAATCCAGGATTCTATATCTACCGAAAATATTCCTCAAAAATTAGTGGAAACTCTATTCCTTAATTATTAATCAGCATATCGTCCCCCATAAATGCATTAATGTACATTATGATTTAATAAAAAAGTTAGTGGAACAAAAATTATAAATAAAATGTTTACAAGTAAACAAAAGCCAAAATAATTCGACCCCGAGGATAAGCAACGTAAGACTTCCTAAAAAGAAATTCTTCAGAATGAAAGAGGGTAGTATGAGGTTAAAAAATGTACATTAGTGGAAAGAAATCAAATATCCTACTGAAATGACTTTTTGAAGCAAAAACATTATTTTTTTTTCTACAGTTCATAGTGAACATAAATGTAAAATTTGTGACCAGCATATTGTGGATGTCAAAAACAATTAGTGGAATTATACTTTTGGAAGGTTCTTACATTTTACATGAAGTAGAACTATATTACTATATTAAGTCTAAATAGATTCTGATGTATGTATTAATTATACATAATGTAACCCATAGAGCAACTGCTTAAATAATGCAAAGTGGTATAGCTAAAAATGCAATTAGAGGAATTAAAAAGGTATATAAAAAATATTCAATTAACTCAGAAGGCAGCAGAATAAGGAGAAAAAAATTAGAAGAGAAGACAAAAAGGAAACAAATAGCAAAATAAGAGCACATAATCCAAACATATGAATAATTTCACTAAGTTCAAATGAACTATACACTCCAATCCAAAGACAGAGAAATGAGCAGTACAATTCAATTATGCAGTCTTGAAACTAAACCCTTTGTCACCCAGGGATGGAATTAAAGCAAAATGATGAAAAAATACACACCATCAACCAGTAAGTGTCAAAAAGCTATTCTTTCCATACAGTATTAATATAAGACAATTTATACTTGAGAAGGGAGTATTATCAGAAATGAAAAGAAAACCGTGTAATGCTAAAAATGTTCCTTCAGGAAGACATCACACTTGTAAACATGTCACAATGGAAGTATGTGAAGAATAAACTAACAATAAGGAAAAATAGACAAATCCAAAAAATAAATAAATTATTAATTAATTAATTAAAAAAGAAAAATTATAAAATTATGAAATTAAAATTATTTAAAATTATAAAATTATAAAATTAAAATTTATTTATTAAATAATTAATTAATTAATTAATTAATTAAATAAAAAAGACAAATTCACTATCAGAACTGGAGTTTTGTTTTTTTTTTTTAACTCCTCATTTGGTAATTGATACATCCACTCAGCAATAACAACAGCAAATCATTAAGGATACGAAAGAGCCAACCCAACATATATTTGTATATCAGTCGTTTAACCAATGCAGAATATTTTCTTTTCAGGGGCTCCCAGAAAGTTCCCCAACATAAATCATACTCTGGGTCTTAAAATACAGCTCAACACATTTGAAAAGATTGAAAACTTACAGAAGATGCTTTTTGACTGCAAAAAGAAATCAAATTCAAAATTGTGACAACTTTTGGATGCCTATATTTCTGTTCCTTTGTAATCAGAATTGATTTGGTAAAGAAAATGTTTTCACTACGGAAGTCTGCAAAGTCATGTTGAAATATTCACATAGAGAAATACTTGGCAGATATAAAAAAAGACAAGGTTGTCTGGCTGCTTTTCTCATTCTTATAAGATGCACTTTGAAAAAAGAGGACATCATACCTATGAGAGCTTAAATACAGCACT
Source organism: Loris lydekkerianus (assembly GCA_963574355.1). Classification (NCBI taxonomy): domain Eukaryota; kingdom Metazoa; phylum Chordata; class Mammalia; order Primates; family Lorisidae; genus Loris; species Loris lydekkerianus. The sequence goes on from CAUYPK010055622.1 coordinate 123,430, forward strand.
TTTGCCAGTAAAAGAGAAGTTATCCTGCAGGTTAATTTTTGGTTATGGTAAATCTGGAAAATGAATCCATTCAACAAGTTTTCATACACCTGGGAGACTGCTTTAAGAAGAATAAAACTGTGCCTCACACAGAAAAAAAGGGGAAAAACAACTTCCACCGAATAATGAACATTTAAGAATAGAAAGATTTTAATAGCAATACATATGCATTCTTCTGCTCATATTAGTAAAAAGTTTCACTGTGGAAAAAAATTATAAAATACAAAATGATTGAAAGAAAAGTAATCTCTTAGAAATAACCGTTATACATTTGTAAATTTATATGTAGTCTGTCAAATTTATCACACAAAATAGGACAATTTTGATAATGCTTTTAATAATTACCAAGACTGTGAAGAACCAATTAAAACACATTACTATGTTCTATGTGTTCATATATAAGATCATAAAAATATAGAATGTCATAAATAGTTTTTCATTTGAACATCTCTATCTCATTTAATAGTATTTATTAAAATTGCATCTGAATTTATTAAAATAAACAAAAAGTAATTATTAGGCATTAATGTAATTTCTATTTTGTGATCTTATAGTCAACGTTTTAAAGAAATATAATTAGATTATTTGTGTCCATGTAATTGATTTTTTGCTGTGAACAAATTCTCAGTAGATATTAATGACAATGACAAAAATCAGTATTATGATCTTTTTAATATATTTCATACATCTAATCAAAGTGATCTGCAAAATCGCTATTAGTAATCATTCTCAAAGCAGTATATTAAAAGTCTAGCATTCATACTCATTCTACAATATGTATTATTGCTTTTCTTAATTATACCAAGGTGATCATTTTTATTATAATTAATTTTAACTTATCATAATACTGGATTAAAAAGAATTCCCCAGCCTTTTGTATTCTTTGCAGTTTTCATAGATTTTTACTTTCTTTCAAAGTATTCATTTATTCTTAAGGATTTGTGTTTAAAAAAAGCAATTTTGGATATATTCAAGTGTGTGTGGTGTGCACGCATGTGTGTGTGTGAAGAGACAGCAAGAAAAAAAAAAAAAGAAAAGTTATTAACAACTCGGATTGACTATCATTCTTTAGAACAGGGGCAAATAAGCAACCCAAGAATCAGTCTTTCCACAGCTACTTTTCACTAACCTTGGAGAATGCCAAATTTTCTGGATCCTACACAGGAGCAAGATCCCCAAGCCTCCATCCAATACAGATTTCTTGGATCACATTATTTTAGAGATGTATAAAAATAATGTAAAAATACAAAAAGAGAAATAAATTCTACTTTATAAAGAAAAGTAGCCACAAATAAAGCAAAATACATTGTATAAATTATACTGTATAACTGAACAAGTTTCCTTTCTGGTTTATAATTCAGAAATTTGTAAGTGAATGTGAAATCATCTAAAAAATCAGTACAGTTGGCATCTCTCTCTCTTTCTGAGCTGAGAAACCCTTCCTTTTCTGCCTTTGGCATCAGAACCCCATGTTTTCTAGCTTTGGAGTCAGGGACTTGCACAAATGGCTCTCAGCTTCTCAGGCTTTTGGCCTTAGACTGAGTTTAACCATCAACTTCCCTGGTTCTGAGCTCTTCAGACTTGCACTGAACTGTGCTAACCCCTTTCCTGAGTCTCTAGTTTGCAGATACATGTCATGGGACTTCTCAGCATCCATAATCACATGAGCCAATTCCCCTAATAAAACTTCTCTTGTATATCTATATCTATATGAATATAACTATATAATATCCATCTATCTACCAGAGAAAGAAAGAGAGATCCTGTTGGTTTTTGAGAAGGATGTAATTTATGAAATCAAATAAAAAATAGTTTTTAATAGATTAGGAGATTTGGTTTATGGTCTTTATGCTATCAGATTATCTATCCACCACCTATCTACCTATCTCTATATCTCTCTCTCTAAATCAATCTATCTATCTATCTATCTATCTATCTATCTATCTATCTATCTATCTACCTCCCTCCCTCACTCCCTCCCTCTATTCTTCTAGTCATCCATATACACAGAGGAGTTTGTAGACAGGTATATAAAAAACATGAAGCAGGGTGGTGCCTGTGGCTCAAAGGGGTAGGGCACTGGCCCCATATGCAGGAGGTGGCAGGTTCAAACCCAGCCTTGGCCAGAAACTGAAAAAACAAACAAACAAACAAACAAAAAACATGAAAGAGATTCCATACTATGTGGTTAAAATGCACAGTCCTGAAAAATTCAGAGGTTGGAAACCAGTAAAGATAGTCATTCATTCAATTTATTTTGATTGTTTAGTTTAATGAGAGAAAATTATGTATTAGGTTCTGTGAAATTCTCTGGGAAGCAATAAAGAAGACATTCACTGTACCTACACAGCTGGTAATTAACTAGAGCTCATTATGACACAACCTATGCATTCACAGAATGCTGGAATGGGGAGCATCTAGCCCGGGCAAGTATCATTATCTTGACATCAGCAGAATTCAGAGAAAAAATAACTTCAGTTTGAAGAAGTAGGAGGTGAAGGTTTGTGAAACACTTAGAGTGTTTGTGAAAAGGACTAGATGTGATTATAGTGTGTTGAGGAGTAGAAAATTGTTTAGTATAGCTAAAGCTTAAGATGAAATGCCAGTGAAAAGTAAGTATAGATCATAATAGACCTTAGTGTTCATTTCTAGTCTGGCAGAATGTGCAGAACTTTAAAAATCCTAGGTCATGCTGAGCACAGTAAATATTTATTTTCCCAATGTTTTAGACTCCCAGTGACAAAGTGAATCTGCAAACTATTTTATACTTCTTACTTAGGTGAAAAGCAATTAACATAAATATAACTTAATATTAAGGAACAAAAATTCAATCAAATGAATGTTGCAACTGGATATACTGTACATATCACTGTCTATTAATAAAGTGTGACCAGGCTCAGTGCCTGTGGCTCTAGCTGCTAAGGCACCAGACACATACACCTGAGTTGGCGGGTTCAAATCCAGCCTGGGCCCGCCAAACAACAATGATGGCTGCAACCAAAAAATAGTGGGGGGTTGTGGTGGGTACCTGTGGTCCCAGCTACTTGGGAGGTGGAGACAGGAGAATCCCTTGAGCCCAGAAGTTAGAGGTTGCTGTGAGCTGTAATGCCAGGACACTCTACCCAGGGCAAAAAGCTTGAGATTCTGTCTCAAAAAAACAAAAACAAATGAAGTGTGGCCAAGAGCGGTGCCTGTGGCTCAGTGGTCAAGGAGTCAGCCCCATATACCAAGGGTGGTGGATTCAAACCCGGCCCTGGCCAAACCCCAACAAAAAAATAGCCGGGCATTGTGGCAGGCACCTGTAGTCCCAGTTACTCAGAAGGCTGAGGCAAGGGAATTGCCTAAGCCCAAGAGCTGGAGGTTGCTGTGAGCTGTGTGGTGTGATGGCACGGCATGCTACCATGGGTAATAAAATGAAACTCTGTCTCTACAAAAAATAAATAAATAAATAAAATAAAATAAAATAAAATAAAGTGTAGCTAACACATGACTTAAATTCCACAGTAAAACAACATATGAACAAGAAAAATTAATAGAAGTTTTTTCTGTCATTTATCATCTTCTTTCATACCAAGATATTCTGGGCAGGCAGAAATGTATCTATTAAGTCTACCTATACAATTTTATTCCATCTTGATTTCATCTTTGAATGAGTCTTCCTTCATCTGTTACCAGCCCTTTGGGATTCAAATGAGGTTTCTTTCTAGACTTTAGATAAAGACTGTATTGTAAATTTGTAAAAGCTATAAAAAATTAACTTCATTAATAAACAAAAGTTGAAATAAGAAAATCATCCAATAGAAAACAATATCTAATTTAATCCAATTACTTGATTGGATTAAAATATTGGAAAGTAATATATAGTGCACAGATATTAGTCCACCTTTGAGCCAAAATGTAGAGCTACTGAAACAAAATTTGATACCATCCACATGAAGACCATCTAGGAGATAAGTGGGGCAGAATTTGAGTATCACAATTCATCCTTCAGAAACAAATATATCCTAGTCTGTCATTAGAAAGTTGACTCATGTAGCTCTCCTTGCTTGATTTTAAAAATCAAAAGCAAGGAATCTTCACATTTCAAATTCTCATAAAGATCTACTTACAGAGTAAGAATACATTTATCCTGTGATCATTACTGTTCTGATCCATGTACAGTTTTAATTATACATGTGTGATATAAACTGGAATTCTGTTTGTAAGTTAAAAGTTTTGGTTAATATATTTCTGCCTCTAAGAAAGAACACTTTTCCATTTGCATTTAAAATAATGTTTTTTAGACATACAAAGCATAATTTCTTCTTACTAAGGATATCATATTAACCTCTATAACTCTCTTTGAAGCTGATCACCCAACTTTACTTGGAAAGGCAACCTATCATCATGTGCCTCTTTATAGTTAAACTTCTGTAGCATATAACATATTCCCTAAATATTGCTTTTCTCTTTTGCTCACCAATTTGTGAATCATACCTTTTCTTTTACATTTTTTCCCCATCCCTTATAGTCTCTTGTCATTAGTTCATGGTCATCTCACTGAATACAGTGACAATTAAGCACAACATTTTCATTTAGGTATTCATTCTTGTTCAGTCTTTAACAAAAGAATATTTTTTAGTCAAATTATTATTCTGCATTTATAAAATGATTTGAGAAGAAAAGTTTACTTATTCCTCAGTTATGTTGGTCTGGCTGTATTTTTGTTACCATATCTAGTCTTTTTAACTAAAAGAATATAATAACATCCTTATAAACTTTATAATACAAACTTAGATTTGCAAACATAAAACTTTTCAGTGTTATGGGAAGGCACAGTGGCTCATGTCTTTAATCCTAGAATTCTGGGAGGCTGAGATGAAAGGATGCTTGAGAACAGGAGTTCAAGACCAGTTTAAGCAAGATCAAGACTCCATCTCTATAAAGAATAGAAAAAAAAAAAAAAAAAAAATTAGCCAAGCGTAGTAATGTGAGCCTATAGTCTCAGCTACTCATGAGGCTGAAATACAAGGATCACAAGAGGCCAAGATTTTGAGGTTGCAGTAAGCTATGATGATACTACTATACTCTGGTCCAGGTGTCAGAGAAAGACTCTGTCTCAGAAAACCAAAAAATTCAATGCTAATAAAGCCAACACACTGCCATCAATATTTTTTAATTATTATTTTGTCCTACACTATTATTGTATAGATGTTCACAGATATGTAACATCTGTACAATAGATGGTAATTCATGGTAATATTTGCCTTCACCAAAAAACAAACAAACAAAAAATTGAAACATTCTAAATGTCCATGTAGAGAAGACTAGTCAAATTATCACACTATACCGGGTGAGTTAGCATGCACTATTTGTCCTAACTACTTAGGAGGCTGAAGTAGGAGGATGGCTTGAGGTGACGATATAGAGGCTGTAGTTCACTATGATTGTACTTGTGAACACCCACTATAATACAGCCTGAGCAACATAACAAGACCCAATTACAAAAGGGTAAAATATATATATATAAAAAATCATTACACTATATACATAAATATTATTCATTTATTTAAAAAGTAAAATACATCTAAAGGTTAAGATATGAACAAAAATAATATGCATGTGTCCCCAAAAGTAATGTTGCTAAAGAAAATACTTAAGAAATGTAAAAGAAGGGTATTAGTTGATGCATATATGTCTCACTAGAAACAGATAACATAAAATAAGCATATTATACACTATTTACTATTTTTTGTATTTATTCATATAATTATGCTATTGCTAATAATCCTCTTATCTTCATCATAAAATTTAATTTAAGATTTTTTTACTGGTCTTCAGAAATCATTATTATAGTAGAACCCCTATAATTTTAACCACCCAAGGGACTGTAACAAATTAGTCGATATATGGAGGTGCTCAACAAAGCACTGGGCCTGCTGTATTAATACATACCTGTGGTGCATGTCTAGTCAATGAAAATGAGGTCAACTCTTTAAGGAGGTGGTCAATGTAGGGAGATGTCTAACTATTAAGATTCTACTGTATTTTCATAATTTCAGTTGAGTGTAAAGGATATTTTGAAAGAATATTTGAAAAGAATCATAAAAATGAAATATACATATTTTTATAGTTTTCTACAATGGCTATCACTTCATTCTGCTATTTACCTGGACTCTTATTCAACTTGCTTATTAATGGAAACTGATATATCAATAAAAATTCCTTTATTTATATATTATCTATAATAATAAAAAAGTAATTACTCTTTTGAAATATATTTTGCAACTAAATGATATTTCTTATTTTGAAAATTGCATCACTACAACAATACTTAAAATTTGAGATACATAATAGTTTTGGAAAATTCAAACTCTGTCATATAGGCTACTAAAGTAAACTAAATCCACTTCCAAAAAGTTGAAGTTTTTCCTCCAATAAGAAAAATAAGCATAAAAATATGTGATGTCCTCATTCTTAGTGTTCAAGTTCAAATAGCAACTGTCCTGAAATTTTATGACTTCTATATAGTTTTAAAAGCATTAACCTCCCAATATGAACTCTTTCTTTTTTCTAATTACTTCTTTTTAGCATTTCATAGAGTTACAAAGAGGATACACTGATATCAATTATTAAACTTCATATAATTGTGTTCAATATTTCATTATAATTATAATAAGCTCAACATTTTTTGAATTCTAAAGCTATAAATGGAAAGTTTAATTAGCATGGTATTTAAAATTGGAAGCATTGCTTTTTAATTTCCCAATATGATTATTAAATTTACCAGAGCATTTATCCTAGAATGCATTTATTTGCCTAAAACCATAACATTTTATGTAAAATTTTAAAAGATAATATCACACATTTTTAAATACTTGTGAAGAGTTATAGAACCTAAAAAAATAGTTTTACAAAAATATTTTGTTTATAATTTAAATGTTATAATTTTCTTCTGGATAATTTCATAGACATTTACACATAGCTATAATTACAAGTAACTTTGCAATATATTCATAAGTAGAAGCAGCTTTAATGCTCTTGAAAATATAAATCAATTTTTTTTAATTAATAAACTTTAAGAACCAAGTTTACACCATGGAAGTAGTTTGAATACCATGGAGAATTTGAAAAGGGTAAAAGTAATGCCATTATATTTAATATTTTATAAAATAACTTAGTAAATTTATAAAGTTTTTGATGAATTGTTCTTATCCCCTTTGAAGACTGCGTTTCTAATATTTTCAAAGAAAAGACATTGTGATACATAATGTACATGAAATGAGAAAATATATATTCTCTTTCAATGGTCTATCATCTAATTAGCTATGTAATGTGCTATCTTCTCTTACAAATGTTCTATTTCTTGCCTTGATTTTGTCCTCCTGTGATTTGTGCTTTGAAAAAGTTATATTTTCTCAATCACCACTGTTTTTGAAGAAAAAAATCTATTCCTAAGACCCTTTATAGGTTGTACTACTTAATGAAGTACTAAATTATGTGTTTTACAAATAGCTCTTCAGTAGACATGAAGATATCTAGTGGCAATACCTATGTGTACTAAAGCTCTAGAAGTCCCTTCCCCTTCTATGCATTGCATCTTATTCTTCTGAATCACTAACAAGTATGAGGTTTGATGCCTCACGCTTCCAGTCCCAACATTTTGAGAGGTAAAGGTGGGAACATTGCTTGAAGACAGGAGTTTAAGACAGCCTGGGCAATATCATGAACCTTTATCTCCACAAGAAGAACTTAAGTTAATGAATATAAACATATAATTAAATCACATGCATCTGTAGTTTCTTAAAGTACATAATAATTTTCAACCCAGGATCCTGTATCCAGCAAAACTGAGTTTCATTTATGATGGAGAAATTAAATACTTTAATGACAATCACATGTTGAATAAATTTGCCATAACTAAACCAGCTCTCCAGGATATTCTTAAACCTATCCTCCATAATTACCAGTGCAATCATCCACCACAAAAGTAAACTCACTCAGAAACTTTTGATCAAATTCTAACTTCCACAGTGGTGAAAGGATTAAAAATGTCCACTGGACTTTTGAAAAACTTGATACCCCAAATTCTACCAGGCTTATCAATATTTACAATTAAGGTGAATGGATAAAATTGCCCTCTAAGGAGGCATGGGTTGAATGACCAGATACAAAAACTTAGGCCAGATATCTGCTGCATACAAGAATCTCATCTTACCTGAAAAGAGAAATACAGACTCATGGTGAAGGGATGGTCATCGATATTCCAGGCAAATGGAAAGCAGAAAAAGGCAGGCGTTGCAATCCTGTTCGCAGACGCGATAGGCTTTAAACCAACCAAAATAATTAATGATAAGGATGGACACTTCATATTTGTTAAGGTAATACTCAATATTATGAGATCTCAATTATTAATATTGATGCACCCAACCACAACACACCTCAATTTAGAAGAGAAACTCTAACAGGTATGAGCAACGCGATTTCCTCCACTTCCATAGTAGTTGGAGATTTTAACACCTGGTTAGCAGTCCTGGATAGATCCTCCAAAAAGAAGCTAAGCAAAAAAAAATTAGATTTAAACTCAATGATTCAACATCTGGACTTAACAGACATCTACAGAACATTTCATCCCAACAAAATTGAATACACATTCTTCTCATTGGCCCATGGAACATACTCCAAAATTGACCACATCTTAGGCCACAAATCTAACCTCAGCAAATTTAGAAAAATATAAATTATTTCTTGCACCTTCTCAGACCATCATGGAATAAAAGTTGAACTAAAACACAACAGGACCTGCATACCCATACAAAAACATGGAAGCTAAACAACCTTATGCTGAAGGATACATGGGTTATAGATGAGATTAAGAAGGAAATCATCAAATTTTTGGACCAAAACAACAATCAAGACATGAATTACCAGAACCTCTGGGATACTGCAAAGGCAGTACTAAGAGGGAAATTTATAGCACTGCAAGTCTTCCTCAAGAAAATGAAAAGAAAGGAAGTTAATAACTTAATGGGACATCTCAAGTAACTGGAGAAGGAAGAACACTCCAACCCAAAACCCAGCAGAAGAAAAGAAATAACCAAAATCAGAGCAGAATTAAATGAAATTGAAAACAAAAGAATTATAAAATAAATCCAAAAGTTTTTTTTATGAAAAGATCAATAAAATAGATAAACTTTTGGCCAACAGAACCTGGAAAAAAAGAGTAAATCTCTAATTTCATCAATCAGAAATGGTAATGATGAAATAACAACAGACCCCTCAGAAGTTTAAAAAGTCCTTAACGAATACTACAAGAAACTCCAGTCTCACAAATATGAAACTCTGAAAGAAATTGACCGATACCTGGAAGCACGCCACCTACCAAGACTTAGCCAGAAAGAAGTGGAAATATTGAACAGGTCTATATCAAGTTCTGAAATAGCATCAACTATACAAAATCTCCCTAAAAAGAAAAGCCCAGGAACAGATGGCTTTACGTCAGAATTCTACCAAACCTTGAAAAAAGAACTAGTACATATACTACTAAACCTCGTCCAAAATATAGAAAAAGAAGAAATTTTACCCAACACATTCTATGAAGCAAACATCACCTTGAGCCCCAAATGAGGGAAAGACCCAACAAGAAAAAGAAAGATATAGACCAATATCACTAATGAATATAGATGCTAAAATACTCAATAAGATCCTAATGAACAGAATCCAACAGCACATCAAAAAAATTATACACCATGACCAAGTTGGATTTATCCCAGAGTCTCAAGCCTGGTTCAATATATGTAAATCTATAAATGTAATTCAACACATAAACAAACTTAAAAATAAGGATCATATGATTCTTTCATTTGATGCACAAAAAGCTTTTGATAATATCCAGCATCCCTTCATGATCAGAACACTTAAGAAAATTGATATAGAAGAGACATTTCTGAAACTAATAGAGGCCATCTACAGCAAACCCACAGTCAATATCGTATTGAATGGAGTTACATGAAAATCATTTCCACTTAGATCAGGAACCAGGCAAGGTTGCCCATTGTCTTCATTGCTCTTTAACATTGTAATAGAAGTTTTAGCCATTGCAATTAGGGAAGAAAAGGTGATCAAGGGTATCCACAGAGAGTCAGAAGAGATCAAATTTTCACTCTTCGCAGATGATATGATTGTATATCTGGAAAACACTAGGTATTCTACTACAAAACTTTTAGAAGTGATGAAGGAATATAGCAATATCTCAGGCTACAAAATCAACAATCATAAATTTGTAGCCTTACATATACCAACAATAACCAAGCTGAACAAACAGTCAAGAACTCTATTCCTTTCACAGCAGTGCCAAAGAAGGTAAAATATTTGGGAGTATACCTAACATAGGATGTGAAAAGTCTCTGCAAAGAGAACTATGAAACTCTAAGAAAAGAAATAGCTGAAGATGTTAACAGATGGAAAAACATACCATGCACATGGCTGGGAAGAATCAACATTGTTAAAACGTCCATACTGCCCAAAGCAATATATAATTTTAATGCAATACCTATTAAAGCTCCCTTGCCATACTTCAAATATCTTGAAAAAATAATACTTCATTTTATATGGAATCAGAAAAAACCTCGAATAGCCAAAACATTACTCAGCAATAAAAACAAAGCAGGAGGAATCATGCTACGAGACCTGAGACTGTACCATAAATCAATAGTGATCAAAACAGCATGGTACTGGCACAAAAGCAGAGAAGTAGATAACTGGAACAGAATAGAGAAACAAGAGATGGATCCACCTATTTATCATTATTTGACCTTTGACAAGCCAATTAAAAACATCCAGTGGGTTAAAGATTCCCTATTTAACAAATGGTGCTGGGTGAACTGGCTGGCAACCTGTAGAAGATTGAAACTGGACCCACATCTTTCACCATTAACTAAGATAGACTCTCACTGAATAAAAGATTTAAACTTAAGACATGAAACTATAAAAATACTTGAAGAAAGTGCAGGGAAAACTCTGGAAGGAATTGGTCTGGGTGAATAATTTATGAGGAGGACTCCCCAGGCAATTGAAGGAGTATCCAAAACATACTACTGGGACCTGATAAAACTAAAAAGCTTCTGCACAGCCAAGAACATAGTGAATAAAGCAAGCAGACAGCTCTGAGAATGGGAGAAAATATTTGCAGGTTATACCTCCGATAAAGGTCTAATAGCCAGTATCCACAGAGAATTCAAATTTATTAGCAAGAAAAGAACACGTGACCCCATTTCAGGGTGGGTAAGGGACTTGAAGAGAAACTTCTCTAAAGAAGACAGACGCAAAATTTACAAACACGTGAAAAAAAACTCATCATCCTTAATCATCAGAGAAATGCAAATCAAAACTAGTTTGAGATATCACCTAATCCCAGGAAGAGTAGCCCACATAACAAAATCCCAAAACCAGAGATGTTGGTGTGGATGTGGAGGAAAGGGCACACTTCGACCCTGCTGGTGGGAATGCCCACTAATAAGTTTTTTCTGGAAGGATGTTTGGAGAATACTTAGAGACCTAAAAATGGACCTGCCATTCGATCCTATAATTCCTTTACTAGGTTTATACCCAGAAGACCAAAAGTCACAATATAACAAAGACATCTGTAGCAGAATGTTTGTTGCAGCCCAATTCATAATTGCTAAGTCATGGAAGAAGCCCAGGTACCCATTGACCCACAAATAGACTAGCAAATTGTGGTACATGTACACCATGGAATATTATGCAGCCTTATAGAAATATGGAGACTTTACCTCTTTTATGTTTACATGAATGGAGCTGGAACATATTCTTCTTAGTGAAGTATCTCAGGAATGGAAGAAATAATATTCAATGTATTCAGCCATACTATGAAGCTAAATTATAGCTTTCACATGAAGGCTATAACCCAACTATGGCACAAGGCTATGGGGAAAGGGCCAAGGAAGGGGAAGGGAGGGGGGAGGTGTTGGTGGAGGGAGGGTAATGGATGGGGCCACATCTATGGTGCATCTTAGAATGGGTACAGGTGATTGCACTAATGTACACAGCTATGATTTAACAATTAAAAAAATAATAATTTTCGGTTATATCTACTCCTTTGTAAAAATCAGACTTGATTACTGTTTATACCTTGTAGCGCTACATTATTTTAATATGGGTGGTTTCCTCTTCAGCCACATTTCTCACATTAAACATACACTGTGTTATCTGATTTTTGCATACAGAACTACAGGAAATAGTGCCATATTGCTCACCAGTCTGTGTTATCTGTGCATATGTCATGGATTTTGACTTATATACCCTTCGGTTTTGGACAGAGTCCAGTTAAGAATTGGATAGAACACTCAAAACTGTAGTAATAATCTGATGCATATATCTTTGTTGTCAAGTTATTTTTGGTCTATTGGATATACACCTAGTAAAGGAATTGCAGGATCAAACATCAGGTCTACATTTAGAGTGGTCTCCAAACTTCTTTCCAAAAATAATGTACTAGTTAGCATTCCCACCAGCAGGCAACTCAGTTCATAATTGCCAAGTCTTGGAAGAAGCCCAAGTGCTCATTGACCAATAAATGGATCAATAAATTGTGGTATATGTATAGCACGAAATGCTATGCAGCATTAAAAAAGGATGGAGACTTTACCTCTTTTATGCATTCTTACTTTACTTAGTAAAGTATCTCAGAAATGGGAAAAAAAAATCCAATGTACTCAGTACTAGTATAAAATCAATTTATAATCACTCACACTTTCATATAAGAGATGAATCATAACTATAGCCCAGGATGATGGAAGGAAGGGAAGAGGAATGAGAAGGGAGGGGGGTGGATAGATAGAGGAAGGGTCAATGGTGGAACTATACCTATGGAGCATATTGCAAGGGTACACGTCAAATCTATCAAAACTATCAAGTATTGAACTCACTTGTCTTAACACTGTCCCACCAAGGCATAAATGTATTCATGATCTATGTATATATGATTTAATTTTAAAAAAGTCATTGAGAGAGGAAAAAAAACAGTAGTAATACATTAATGCACATATTATTAATGAAAGTACAAACAATATTACAGGCATCCCAGGTGGCATGTGAGAAAATGAAACCAGTAACAGTAGGGAGCAATGAGAATTACTAAGTTTGAAGGAGCTAGTGAGGAGTAGCAGCAATCACAAGAACCCACTGAGAACCTGAGCTTCAGCAGAAGGCAACTCAACAGATGCAATGGCCTGCAGTAGAGGAAGCCAGGACTAGCAATCCTCAAGACAGCAGTATGGCAGCTAGGAAAACAGATATCCTGACTTTTCTCCTACTTAGTGATTTTCTACTGGTACCTCTTTATGTCTGAATAAATCAAAGTCACGTACCACAAAAGTCTGATTAATACGGTCCTTACTTGTCAGCCTACTGGGGCATAGAGCAGGATGGTGAAAAGTAGCAGATCTACTAGGTAAATAATTATTTTGGGCTCTGGCTTGTGTCTACTTTTTCCTAGTGACTCAGATAAAATACTATATCTTTGGACATTTATAATATAACCCCTTTCAAAAGTACCAAAATATCTTCTCCCTTCTCTCCAGCTTCCTGCATGGGCTCCAATTGAAGGCTTTGGCCTTTGGGTGCTCTTTTGGTTGGCTCTGTGTCCTTTTGATATACCATCTTTACTATGGGTTTTTAAGCACTCCCTTACTTTCTGGGATTATAACTCACTCTAGGCTCATCTAGTGTATTACCCTCCCAGTCTAATAATCAGTGACTTATCCAAGAAAACTTGCTTCCCTTCACTGAATAATATCATTGGAAGCAAAAATTTGGGTACTAGGTATGTTTCTTGCTATTAGGGTATATTTTTTCCAGGTATTATAACATTTTACAATTATATATGTTTTGTGGCATGTGCTGATTCTTTCTCTATGAGATATATAGTTTTTGCTATTTCACTTTTGTATTTATATTAATCTCTTTATTTCTGTTGTATAACCATTTATTATCTGTTTAACAGGTTGTTTAAATTTTTTTCATTTCCTTTTATTTTACATAGCAGATTCAGGTTCACAAAAAATTAAGTAGAAGGTATAGACTTTCTGTATCTTCATTGATTCATACTTAGATTAATTAAATGTTTGGAAAACACTTCCCTTTTGTTGAATTCTTTTGTAGAAAAGCTAATAAAGTTGTTCTCTAGAGTACCTTGAGGTAAGTAAAAGCATTGACAGAGGACATGCAAGGAGGTTAACTTTAAAGTAGATAGCTAAATCTCAGGCTGATTGTTTAAAAGCTAACATTTACTATTAATTCATAAAGAAAACCTTATATTAACTATTTGTGATGTTTAATTATGTGGTAAGTTGGCTAGGTGTGGTAAGTTGGCTTCTCAGTGACATGAATCCCAGGTCTTTTGTCAAACGTTATTGAACCTGTTTTTTGAAGATGTTTTTGTGAATGATATTACCATTAGAATGAATACCCTCTGAGTAAACCAGATTACCCTTCATAGTATGTGGTCCTCATCCAGTCAAATGAAGGACATAAGGGTGCAAAGAATGACCTCTCCTGACCAAGGAGGAACTCTGCTAGCTGACTGCCTTGAACTTAATCTGTAACTCTTCCACCGGTCTCCACCCTGCCCAGTTATCCTTACCAAACCCCACAATTGTATGAGCCTTTTTTTTTTTTTTTTTTGAGACAAAGTCTCACTGTGTAGCCCTCGGTAGAGTGCTGTGGCATCACAGCTCACAGCAACCTCAAACTCTTAGGGTTAAACAATTCTCTTGCCTCAGCCTCTCAAGTAGCTGAGACTACAGGCACCTGCCAAATGCCTAGCTGGTTTTTGTTGTTGTTATAGTTGTCATTGTTGTTTAGCAGGCCTGGGCAGAGTTCGAACCCGCAGGTCCCAGTGTATGTGGCCAGAGCCTAACCACTGAACTATGGGTGCTGAGCCATATGAGCCTATTTTTTGTAATCATAAATTCTCTCTCTCATTCTCTCCCCTTCTCCTGTCTTTCTCTGTGTCTTCCTCCATATCTCTCTCTCTCTCTCTCTCTCTCTCTCTCTCTCTCTCTCTCTCTCTCCCCCTCTTTCTCTTTCTTTCTCTCTTTCTCTCTATTGGTTCTCTTTCTTTAGGGAACCATGGTGCTAGAAGAACTGAATCTTAAGGATGAGTATTCATAACTGTTTCTTGGATTTCTTGGAATTCACTTTCTAATTTGATTATATTTTTAAAAACACTAGTGATTCTATTTTTATTAATAAGAGAACACTGATAGTCTGTGCCAGGAAGTGGCATTAAAGGCATACAAAATATCATTACTGGATATTTCTAATCAAACACTTAAAGAGGCAAGTATCTCCATCATCACATACACTTTACTTTCAAACCTTTTTGGTAAAACTAATGACCTTAGTAACATTGGAATGTTGCTTCTAATGTCATTTCACAATTAAGAAGAAGAGAAGGGTAAGTTCAGGAATTTAAATTCCCAGCTCAGGCTAGGCACAGTTGCTCATGCCTATAATCATAGCACTTTTGCTCGAGCTCAGGAATTGAAGAGCAGCCTGAGCAAAATTGAGACCTTATCTCTATTAAAAACCAGAAAAAAACTAGACTGGCATTGAGGTGCCTGTAGTCCCAGCTCCTCAGGAGGCTGTGGCAGGAGGGTTGCTTGAGCCCAAGAGATGGAGGTTGCTGTGAGCTATGATGGTGCCTTGGCTTTTTACCTTGGGCAACAGAGTGAGATTCTATCTCAAAATAATAATAATAATAATAATAATAATAATAATAAAAAGTATCAGCTCAAGTGCTGGTGGCAGGTGGATCACAATGGCCTGAATACTTAGAGAAAGAATAGCATCTTATTCCTATAATGTTTGAGACTGTGGATATAGGTTTGCCCTCTCTGCTTAGAATGCTTTTGCCAAAATTACCATTTATGGACTTATGGAATGCATTATCTAATACTATGATATTCCACATAGCATTTCTTCTGATCAAGGAACTTCACAGCAAATAAAATACAGGACACAGACCACACTTATTACTAAGTTGTCCACCATCTCAAAGTGCCTGGCCTGTCACAATGGTAGAATGGGCCATTTGAACACCCTGTTAACAATACTTGAAGACTCCATTAAATTATTGGTAACTTTACAGGTTCCTTTACTCAGAACAGGCCCAGGATATCCCACATTCCAGGCTGGGACAAGTTGTTCCAGGAGTCTGTATATGCTCTGAATATAAGTCCAAGATATCTTTCTGTCTTAGCCAGGATTTGTGGATTGAAAAATCAAGAGGTAGAAATGGGAGTTACATTACATACTACTTCTCCTAATGATTAATAGGCATGTATTTACTTCATGTCTTGCAACTTTCTGATCTCCTAGCCCAGAAGTCTTTGTCTAAAGGGAGAAATACATCCATCAGGAGATAGAAAAATTATTCTATGGAACTGGAAATCAGCATGATCAACTGACAACTTTGGGCTCTTTGTACTTCTGAATCACAGGCAAAAGGGTAATTTATAATGTTAGATAGAATGATTGATGCAGATTTCAAAGGAGAAATTAGAATGCTACTCCACAATGCAGGTAAATAAGAGTATGTCTGTCCTGCATGAGATCCCTCAGGGCATCTCAAATTACTACTAGTCTCTCTGATTAAAGTAAATGGAAACTAAAGCAACCCAAGTTTGGCAGGACTACTTAAGGTCCAGTCTCTTCAGGAATGAAGATTTGGGTTACCCTCCTGGATAAAGAGCCCGACCTCGCTGATATTCTTGCTAAGGATTAAGGGAACTTGGGATGATTAGTGGATGAATATAGTTATAAATACCTGCTATAGCCATGTGAGCAGTTCCAAACAGAAGGATTCATAAAAACATATATTTTTCTAAGTATTTCTTCCTTGTTTTGTTATGAATATGTTTGTGTATGTATATATATATATATATATATATATATATATATATATATATAGAGAGAGAGAGAGAGAGAGAGAGAGTCATAGTTTTATTCCCTTTCATATCACTTACCATGTAATGTATTATTGACTGTGTGTGGTGTTTAAGTATTGCTAACTTTGCATGACTTAAGTTATGAGTTAACAGGAAAAGCTAACATAACCCCAGAGCTTTGTGTTCTCAACTGAGAAATTTGTATGTTTTCAGCATATACAGTATGGTTGTATCATATCAGTATGGGTTCATTATCATCTTTATTTGAAGACTATGTAAGGCTTAGGGAGATGTGCATTGATGCCAAGATGGCAAAGGATGCACTTATAATAATTACTTTATGGGGTCAAAATTTCATTAAACATTTTTTTCAAATCTATGAAGGTGTCTTTTAGATTAGATTAACTTTAAAAGAGTATACTTTGGGCCAGGCACAGTGGCTCATGCCTGTAATCCTAGCATTCTGGGAGGCAGAAACAGGTGGATTGCTTGAGCTCAGAAATTCAAGACCAGCCTGAGCAAGAGTGAGATCCTGTCTCTACTAAAAATAGAAAAACTAGCTGGGCCTGATGGTGATGCCTGTAGTCTCAGATAATGGGGATGCTTAGACCCTGAGCCCAAGAGATTGAGGTTGCCATGAGCTATGATGATGCCATGGCACTCTACCCAAGGCAACAGAGTGAGACTGTCTTTAAAAAAGAGAGAGAGAGAAAGTATGCTTTGGACCAATTCTACAGACAGACTACCTCTACAATGTGGGTGAGCACCTCATCCAGTTAGTCAAAGGCCTTAATATAACAACTATGGACCTCTCCTGATCAAGAAGAAATTCTGCCAGCAGAAGCAGACTGCCTTTGACTTAAAATTTATTGTCCCCAAATATCTATGTCTACATCTAGGGGCCAATACCATGCTGTTTTGATCACTATGAACTTGAAATATAGCCTAAAGTCTGGTAGGGTGATACTCCAGGCTTTGTTTTTATTACTAAGAATTGCCTTGGTGATACAGGGTTTTTATTCTGGTTCCATATGAAATGAATTATTTTTTCCAAATCTTGAAAATATGATGTTGGTATTTTAATGGGGATTGCATTGAATCTGTAGATTGCTTTGAGAAGTATAAATGTTTTGACAGTGTTGATTCTTGCCAGGAATGAGCATGTTATGTTCTTCCATTTTTTCATATCTTCTGCTTTTTCTTTTATTAGAGTTTCATAAAAGATATATAACATTAATTTCTACATAGATCCATGAATTCTGAAAAGGTCAATCACATTAATTAACTCCTAGCTAAATTCATCAAGAATAAAATGGATTAAAGGTAAGACTTATCAGGTAGAGCATGATGGAGGATGGGAAAGATGTTTAGCTCAGCTCTCCTGGAACAACAAGTGAGAGTGAGAGGGCTAGAACATACCCAGCATGGAATATTGGCATGGAATAGCAGTTCAGGGTGTGCAGTGAGTGGCTAATTGCTGGACTTGGAGTGTAATCTGGAGCTGTGGAGACTGCCAGGCAAGTTTCTGCCAGCCAGTCCAGGCCAAGGTGGCAAGCGGAGCAGTGAGTGGGGCAGTGGGCAGCAGCCAGCCCCACCACAGAGGTCCCAAAAGAAGCCCATTACATTTTTGAATTGTAAACTTGGGGAAGCTAGGCATAGTGTGTAAAGACTGGTGAAGTGTGGCCTTCCGAGAGGAATTTGGTGACCACAGTGGGCTGCTGTCTGGACCAGCTCTGCCATGCTTTGGCGGTGGGTGAGACATTCATGCAGGGAAATGTTCCAGATCAGGGGCAACCATTGTTATATAATTTGTGAGATATCAGTGTGTGCGGGCCTCTTTCCATGGACCAGGCGCAGTGGTCTGAATTCCACCTGCAGGGAGACATCCTGCACTCAGAACAGGCCCAGGATATCCCACACTCCATGGGAACTGTTGCAGGAGGAATTTGTGAAACCCGTCTCTTAAGATTTTGGGGGATCTGTGGAATCACAGTTTGTCAGGGACTGAGTGCTAAGCAGGTAAATGGGTGACAACCAAGAACAATCTAAGCTGGGAAACAGGTATAAGCCTGGGAACCACTCACAATGTCACCTAGTGTTCAGAAAACTTATTGCAACATAAATATATTTCTACTAAAGTCAATTTCTACTACGCATATATATGCATATGTTTATATATGTGTATATATATATATATATATATATATATATATATATATATATATATAATTTTTTGTTGTTGTTACCTTTCTTTTGCTTTCTCTGCTTTTTTTTTTTTGCATTTTTTCTTATTTCTTTCTTGTAGGAGTCATTACAAATTCTTTCTCTCTTCTTCCTCTTATGGTTGCTGAGATTGCTTACATCAAGGTCTTTGAGATTTGTTTGTTTGTTTTGTTACAATGTGTCTTGTGTTTTGCTAAGTCTTCTGATTGGCTCTTTTCCCTAACTCTAATTTTTACATTTAACAAGAACAAGGCTTCTGTATTTTTTTTTTCTCTTTTCTCTTTTATTTTTGTTCATTGAAGAAACTTAGCCTGATCTAATCTCTCTCCCTACTGCACTCCTCAAAATTCTCTCAGGTGATGAGACTCTTCTAATCTTATAATCTTTCCCACATATTGTGCTTCTGCATCAGCTAAGATTTTCCCTCCCCCCTCCCCCCTTTTTTCTTTATTTTTCTTCCTTCTTGCACTGTTGTCTCTCTCTTTCCTTTCTTCATTCTTTTTCCCTCCCTTCCTTTATTTACTTCAATGGTACATCTAATTTCCTAAGTCTATTCTTATTTTTTAATATTTTTCTTCCCACCTTTGTTAA
This sequence comes from Loris lydekkerianus, assembly GCA_963574355.1. Taxonomy (NCBI): domain Eukaryota; kingdom Metazoa; phylum Chordata; class Mammalia; order Primates; family Lorisidae; genus Loris; species Loris lydekkerianus. The sequence goes on from CAUYPK010055622.1 coordinate 143,232, forward strand.
AATTTATTTTTCTTTCTTTTGTTTATTTATTTTATTTTATTTTTTTCTTCTTGTTCCTCCACCTTTTCTTTGCTGAGGGTGAGTGTAACATAATTGTGGTCTGGGGAGTAGACCGCAGCAGTACTCTGTCTCAAGTAAGCCAGAAGAACTCTTTATGTTGGCCCCAGAAAGAAAGTATTAGGAAAACCAAGCTGAAGAACTTTTCTATTTCTCCATTTTGTCTCTCTCTCTCTCTTCTTTTTTTCTTTATGCACACTTGGGTTTCCTTTCCTGCCTTTTGTGTTTGCTCTTTTTCTTCTCTTCCTAATTTTTGGCAGAGAAAAGTCTGAAATGTGTTCAGGCTACTAAGGAGTGCCTGATTTAGAGTAACTCACCCTCAAAACCCTGTGCTATAAATGTGGTCTTAGCATGTGGCTGAACAATAATATTTTTTCTATAACTCTCATCTTTTCTTCCCATCCTCTTTCTCTCCTGTTCTTCAATTTTCTTCTGTTATTCCCCCTGCCTCCCTTTTTCTGTTCTTTTGTTTCTTTTTCTTTCTTTTTCATTTCCTTTGCTTCTTCCTTCCTTTTTCCCTCCTTTTTTTTTCTTTCTTTTCTATTGCTTCTTCAATTTGCACCAACCCTTCTCTGCCCTCTGACTCCATGCCAAGAAGCCTCTTCATCAACTAAACTCTGAGGAAAGGAGGAAATGAGAAAGAAAAAGGTGCACAAGGGAGTGAAAAAGAAGAAAGCACACATGAGGAGGAACCAAAAGAATAATTCAGGCACCATGAATAACCAAATTAGAGCACTAGGTGTTTAACTTTAAAAAATAGAAAGAGAGCATGGCAGCACAGTCACTAACAATCTTAGGAAATTGAAAAAATATCAACCTAACCCTAAACACAGTAGAAGAAAGGAAATAGCCAAACTTAAGTCAGAGATTAATGAAATTGAAAACAAAAAAAATTATTCAAAAAATTAATTAAACACAAAGTTTTCTTTTGAAAAAGTAAATAAAATAAATGTAATAAAATAGATAAACCTTTGGCCAGACTAACTGGAAACATACAAGTAAAATCTCTAGTAACTTCAATCAGAAATGATAAAGGGGAAATAACAATAGATGCCACAAAGAGATGCCAAGAGATTATCTCTGAATACTACAAGAGTCTCTACACCCAGAAATTTGAAAATGTAGAGGAAATGAATCAATACTTGGAATCACACCCTCTCCCTAGTCTTAATCAAGAAGAAATAGATATTCTGAACAGACTAATTTCAAGTACTGACATCAAAGAAACAATAAAAAAAAAAAAAAAAACTCCTAACAAAAAAATGCCCTGGTCCAGATGGCTTCATTCTAGAATTCTGTCAAACTTTCCAAGAAAAGCTTATTCCCATACTGCAGAAATTATTCCAAAAAATTGAGGGGAAACGAATCTTCCCCAACACATTCTATGAAGCAAACATCACCCTGATACAAAAACCAGGAAAAGACCAAACTAAAAAGGAGAACTACAGACCATTTTCACTAATGTTTATAGATGCAAAAATTCTCAATAAAATCCTAGCCAATAGATTACAGCTTATCATTACAAAAGTCATACACCACAATCAATAATTTTTTTGCCAGGGATGCAAGGCTGGTTTAACATAGACAAATCCATAAATGTAATTCATCATATCAACAGAAGCAAAAACAAAGACTAAATGATCCTCCCAATAGATGCAGAAAAAAGCATTTGATATAATTCAAAATCCCCTTCTAATAGAGCTCTGAAGAATATAGACATTGGTGGCATGTTTCTTAAACTGATGGGAGACAGCTATGACAAAACCACACCTGATATTTTACCCAACAGAGTAAAACCAAAAGCTTGTCTACTCAGATCTGGAACAAGACAAGGTTGTCCTCTATCACCTCTTGCTATTCAACATAGTGCTGGAAGTTCTAGCCAATACAATCAGGCAAGAGAAGGAAACAAAGGGCATCCAAATGGGGGTGGAGGAAGTAAAACTCTCCCTCTTTACTGATGATACAATCTTACACCTAGAGAAACCCAAAGACTCAACCACTAGACTCCTGGAAGTGATTAAAAATACAGTAATGTCTCAGGATATAAAATCAATGTCCACAAATCAGTAGCCTTTGCATATGCCGATAGCAACTGAGAGAAGGAGATAATCAAGGACACAATTCCCTTCTCAGTAGCTTGAAATACGTAGGAATATACCTAACAAAAGAAATGAAGGATCTCTATAAAGAAAACTACAATCTCCTAAGAAAATAAATATTAGAAGATATTAACAAATGGAAGAACATGCCAGGTTCATGGCTGGGAAGAATCAATATCATCAAAATGTCTATACTTCCCAAAGCAATTTACAGATTCAATATCATTCCTACTAAAATAGAGAATTGCACAAACATCATACTTTCAAAACTTTGAAAAACTAATTCTTTGTTTTGTATGGAATCAGAAAAAAACCATATAGCCAAGGCAATTCTTAATAAGAAAAGCAAAGCTGGAGGCATCAGCCTACGAGACTTTAGACTGCACTACAAGGCCATAGTGATTAAAATAACATGATATTGGCACAAAAATAGAGACATAGACATCTGGAGTCAAACAGAAAACAGTGAGATGAAACTAACATCTTACAGCTAACTAATCTTTGATAAACTAATCAATAACATACACTGGGAGTAAGAACCTCTATTAAATAAATGGTGCTGGGAGAACTGGTTAGCCACATGTAAAAGACTGAAACTGGATCCAGACCTTTCTCCATTCACAAAAATTGATTCAAGATGTATAAAAAACCTAAATCTAAGACATGAAAAAATTAAAATACTCAATAAAAGTGCAGTGAAAACACTTGAAGCTATTGGCCTAGGGACTTTATGAGGAAGACTCCCATGGCAATTGCAAAAAAAACAAAAATAAACAAATGTGACTTAATTAAACTGGAAAACTTCTGTAATGCTAAGGAGAGAACAACCAAAGCAAACAGACAATCTACCCAATGGGAAAGGATATTTGCATATTTTGAATCAGATAAAAGCTTAATAATTACATCTATAGAGAACTCAAATTAATAAACTTAAAAAAACCAACAATCCTTTGTAAAAGGCAAGAGAGATGAATAGAATTTTTTTCTAATGAATAAAGACTAATGGCTAACAAACATATGAAAAAATGCTCATTGTCCCTAATTATTAGAGAAATGAAAATCAAAACAACCCTGAGATATCATCTAACCCTAGTGAGCATGAGGATGGCCCACATCACAAAGTCTCAAAGCTGCAAACGCTGGTGTGGATGTGGAGAGAAGGGAACATTTATACACTGCTGGTCAGATGCAAAGTAGTACAATATTTTTGTAAGGAAGTATGGAGAATCCTCAAAGAACTCAAACTACACCTCCCATTTGATCCTGCAATCCTATTACTAGGCATCTACCCAGAAGAAAAAAATTCTTTTACCATAAGGAAACATGCACTAGACTGTTTATTGCAGCTAAATTTACAATTGCCAAAATGTATAAACAGCCTAAATTCTCACCAACCTAGGAAAAAGCTGTGGTATATGTATACCATGGATTACTACTCAGCCATTTAAAAAAGATGGAGACTTCACATCTTTTGTATTAACCTGGAAGTGGAACACATTATTCTTAGCAAAGCAACACAAGAATGGAGAAACAATTATATACTCAATTGTGAAATGAGAACAATTAATTACTTAGCACATGATAGGGGGATGGAAAAATCAGAGACAGGGAAGGAGAGAAGGAGTGGGGGGATCACGGGGGTGGGTGGTACACCTTTTGGGGGAAGAACACTATTATGGGAGGGTCTTTATCTGACACAAGCAATGAACGTAACCTGGTTCTTTATACCTTCAATGAATCCCCAACAATAAAAGAAGACATATCTATAGAAATAAATAGGGTTTGTTCATAACAGATAGACTAGAGGTAATCAGACTTCGAGCTTTGGCAGATATTTTTTTCAAGAACAAATGAAATGAAAACAATGCAAAAAATATTCTTCATGACAACATTTGAGTTTCAAGTCACAATTAGAAATTTAGAAATTTGTGTCCCCCACTTGAGCTTGGTATTTTCCTGATACTTGAATACTTTCTGAGAGATTAGTAGTAATATTAATAAATATGATTTATGTTGGCATGGTATAATGAAGTATGTTAGGAAGATCTGCATTGCTCTGTGAACCAGTATTTTTTCAGTTGATCGATATATGATGCTACACAATCATGTTTCTGTAAAATGTAGTCAGAAAGCAACAGAGATTTGCTTGACAAAATGAAAACATTATAAATACGGTTTCAGATACCAAACTGCAAGTATTCATTAAAAAAAAAAAAACATAACTTGTTGAGTTTTGCTGTAAGTATCAAAGAAGAGTAACGATCTAAGTAATATTAAAAAATTCTTCCCTTTTCCATCTGTGTACTAGGTAGGGGGCAGGTGGGCACATATTTCCTTTGGCCCTCAAAAGTTTACTGAAAGTCAACTCACAAAAGGTAGATTAATTGGAGAAAAGGCATACAAATTTATTTAATGTGTGTACACGGGAATCTTCAAACTGAAGACCCAAAGATACAGGGGAAATTGGCCTTTTTAGTGCTTAATCTTTAAAAAGTGTAGACAGTTATATAGAAATATGATTGGACAGAAAGGGTATGATCTAATGTAAACACATTGAGTGAGGAACCCCAGAAAAGCCTGTCTGTTTATATTCTTCTTGGCTTCTCTGTGCAGCATCCTTCCTCTTGGATGAGGACAGAATGCTCTCTGGAATGGGGATCTTGTGGCCTTACAATCAAGAACATATGTTAAATAATTCCCTTATGGCCAATGTTTACACAGAAGGGTGGAGAGAAAGTTAGAGTAGTATTTTTCAGTTCTATCACTGGATTTAGGGAAAAGATGTTCTAAATTCTATGACCCATCTTGGGAAAGTGTGATTCCAGTTGCTATAGGTAGGCTTGAGGAGAATGGGCAGGCAGGAGTAGGTCAGAGAAAAACTTTTGCTTCTGAAGCTGATTCTGAGGTCTTTATTTTAGGGGTATTGATTTCTGAGCCCCACCAACTGTGAGGCAAAATTTGTTCATATACATCAACTAAAATAACATTGCAACAAAGTTAATGAAGAAGTAGGCTTAAGAATACGCTTTTTTTCTTACTTAAAATGACATTGAAGATATTTACAAAAATGCAAATCACTGTCTCTCATCTCACTATTTTATTTTTGTTTTGTGAAATATAATTTTCATAATGATGCATTATTGCATTAAACAAAACATGTAATTTTAACAAATTAAGTAAATATTTTAAATATATATCAGTTTATTTTCTATTGTGTTAAAAATATCATAAATGTAACACTTGTGGGCATATAATCTTGTGCATCTTCAAATATTTTAAAGGTACCAGAATACACACCAAACCTCAAAATTGACTGCTGCAGAATTGTATAGATTATATTTAAAATTACATTCTTTAGTAGTCAAAAGAATGTGAGACTATAATTTGGGGTGTATTTTTGCCACTATTTTTGCCTTTTAAGTGTTATTTTTTATTAAAACAAAAATACTATAGTTCATTCATTCCTCTGACACCACTTTCCCTCTTACTCATTTCAAGTCAGCAAATCTTTCCAGCTCTTTATGCATTCAGGTAGAGTGTCAATTTTTCTTTTAAATCAGGGAGATCTTAGGAACTCTCTCCACATGTGCAATTCTTCATTTTGGTTACTTTGTCCCCAAATATTCACATACATGGACTGAGCACTTGAAGCAATAATGGAGAATAGATGTAGATCTACTGGAGCACTGTGAAACCACTGTTAAGTGATCCCCATTCTGGTGAAGCCCCACCCCAAATTGCCCATACTTATCCGGGGACACTTAATAGTTCTATTGTCAATTCGGACTTCCTACCTCTGTTAACAAAATTTAAATATTTCCTGTGGAGTTTCCTACCTATGTTGATGTTATTTAGTTTTGATGTAGATATTTTGATTTTTGACTCTTCATTTTCTAAACTTTACTCAGAGCTTCTTAGCCTTTCCTTCATTCAGTTTCTAACATTGATGGCCCCAGATCATGATCAAAGATCTGTTGCAAGTACTTTTGATGAATAAGGAACCTACTATGATAAAGAAAATGTGAGATATATGCACCACAGAATATTACTTAGCCATAAAAAAGAATGAAGTGATGTTTTTTACAATGACTTGGAACACAGGAGTAGAAAACCAAATACCACATATCCTCACATGTGAGAGCTAAGCTCCTGATATGCAGAAGCATACAGAGTGTGGTACAAAGGGCCTTGGAAACTCAGAAGAGGAAGAGGGGAGGGGGATTATGGAAGAAAAATTACCTATTGGTACAGTATGATGAATTATTCAAGTGAAAAGCACACTACAATCCCTGGCATCAACACTACAAATTTATCCATGTAACCAAAGACCACTCGTATCCCTAAATCTATCGAAATAAAAAAAAAAAAAAGAAACCAACTCTGTGTTATGATTTCTTCATCTTATACTTTCTTTCTATTGAAAATCTATTCTAAAATGTTACACATGGTTGTAACTGGGTTATAGCTTTCATGTGAAAGCCCTAAATTAGTTTCATAGTAAGGCTGAGTACATTGGGTACTTTTTCTTCCATTCTTGGGATACTTTACTAAGAAGAATATGTTCCAACTCCATCCATGTAAAGATGAAAGAGGAAAAG